>OW240917.1:242472994-242542842 GCA_933207985.1 Pelobates cultripes
AGTGTGTGTGTTAGTGTATGCAGAGTGTGTGTTGTATTAGTGTATGCAGTTTGTGCGTTGTGTTAGTGTATGCAGTGTGTGTGTTGTGTTAGTGTTTGCAGGGTGTGTGTTGTATTAGTGTATGTAGTGTGTGTTGTGTTAGTGTATGTAGTGTGTGTGTGTTGTGTTAGTGTATGCAGTGTGTGTGTTGTGTTAGTGTATGTAATGTGTGTGTTGTGTTAGTGTATGCAGTGTGTGTGTGTGTTGTGTTAGTGTATGCAGTGTGTGTTGTGTTAGTGTATGTATTGTTTGTGTTGTGTTAGTGTATGCAGTGTGTGTTGTGTTAGTTTATGCAGGATGCATGTTGTGTTAGTGTATGTAGTGTGTGTTGTGTTAGTGTTTGCAGTGTGTGTGTTGTGTTAGTGTATGTAGTGTGTGTGTGTTGTGTTAGTGTATGCAGTGTGTGTTGTATTAGTGTTAGTGTAGTGTGCAGTGTGTGTGTTGTGTTAGTGTATGCAGTGTGTGTGTTGTGTTAGTGTATGCAGTGTGTGTTGTGTTAGTTTATGATGTGTTGTGTTAGTGTATGCAGTGTGTGTTGTGTTAGTGTATGCAGTGTGTGTGTTGTGTTAGTGTATGCAGTGTGTGTGTGTTGTGTTAGTGTATGTGTGTGTGTTGTGTTAGTGTATCCAGTGTGTGTGTTGTGTTAGTGTATGCAGTGTGTGTGTGTTGTGTTAGTGTATGCAGTGTGTGTTGTGTTAGTGTATGTAGTGTGTGTGTTTTTGTTAGTGTATGCAGTGTGTGTTGTGTTAGTGTATGTAGTGTGTGTGTGTGTGTTGTGTTAGTGTATGCAGGGTGTGTGTTGTGTTAGTAGTGTGTGTTGTATTAGTGTATGCAGTGTGTTGTTTTAGTGTATGCCATGTGTGTGCTGTGTTAGTGTATGCAATGTGTGTGTTGTGTTAGTGTATGTAGTGTGTATGTTGTGTTAGTGTATGCAGGGTGTGTGTTGTGTTAGTGTATGCAGTTAGTGTTGTGTTAGTGTATGCAGTGTGTGTGTTGTGTTAGTGTATGTAGTGTGTGTGTAAGTGTGCGATCTGGGGGTGAGGGGGAGGAAGGGGCATTTTCACATACATTTTTTATTTTATATTAATTTAATTAAATGTTTCTCCCCCCTCCCTGCTTTTTACCTGTGTCCAGAGAGGGGGGAGATTCCATCCCTGGTGGTCCGGAGTTCTCCTCTCTTCTCTCTTCTAATAACTCTTGCTATACCCGCGGCCATGGCAACGCTCAGAAGTCCGCGGGTCTCACGAGAGTTATTAGAAGATAGAAAAGAGGAGAACAGGCAGTGTGCTGGGCCCCCTCTGCAGTAACAGGGAGCCGGGGGCCTGCAGCTGCACACATAGATAGCAATATTCGCTATCTATGTGTGCAGAGAGGGAAAGTGGGGGCCGGGACTGCCAGAGCAGTCCGGGCCCCCCAGGACCGCCGGGCCCGTGACAACCGTTATGGTTGTCATGCCCTGATGGTGTCCCTGCCTGACACTATCAGGATCCTGTGAGGAATGCGAACATATGCTTCAGTCAATTGGTACCATAGAATGGGTGTGGCAAATGTGCCTATGCCACGAGCTCCTGGAGGAGCCTGCTGGCTAGCCTGCTGCCCAAGGACTATGTAACTGACTCTTAAAATACTTGGTTTGGGTGTTTTCCCTTTGTAGTTCGGGAACCGAACAAACTCACAAATTGTGGACCATTTCTGGACTTGTTAACCCCTATTAACCTTTCCTGACACCTCCATCATCATTTCACACTTTGTATCCTAAGTGTTCGGCTGGGTGGCCGACGTTCATATGCACAAATATGTGGGAACTGAGTTGGCAGCCATCTTGTTGCACGAATGCAGGCAGCGGTGTTTGGTCAATGAGTGCATTAAAAACTGAAATCAGACAGACAAACTTGCGAACACTGCTGAACTTAGATGAACGTCTGCTTCTTTTCTACACATTTCAGGAGAGCGCTGTTTGGTAGGATGGTTCGCTGTAAGCCTGAGGATCAGTGCAGTGTTTTATTCGGTTTGGGACTTCTGAAAGTGACTGACCACTACCACTTATCTTATGGAACTATTTTGGGCAGAAGCCACGTGTGCGGTCAGTGAAAACTTTACTCCAGTGGCGATTCCGCTGTGTTCATGGGACCTGAGCGCTTTTTGGATATATTGGGTGCTCATAACCAGGCTATCTGGGGATATAGGACTTATGGGGGCCCCTTGTAATACTGTGTGTGTTTTGGGTTGTTTAATATTTTGAACATTGTGCCTGGGAGATAATTAGTTTAAGAAACGTACACTCAATTATCTCCCACCACAATGGATTAACTGAATCCAATATGAAGGGAACTAAAAGGAAATGAAAGGGATAGAACTGAGATTACATTTATTGAAACACAGCCACCTACTAGATGGTAAAGACATACAAGGTGACAGTCTAACAAAAAGGACAGGGACATGTTGAGGTCAGGATCATGGAGAGCAGGGCAATCAAATATTTAAGCCATGCTCAGGAAACCTGAATTTTAAAATCAAATGGTAAGCAAGGAAGAAGGAATCAACTATGAGAACATTAAGCACAATAATCGTGGGGGTTAATCCAGCAGAGTAAAAGGAAGAGACTCTATTCTCAGTTCCAAGGCTGAAGATATCTGTGTATTTGTAGTATAACTAATGGGCATTTCAGATCACCTGACTACCAAAAAACGTGTCTGAGCAGCATAGTACTTTATATATAAGCCAAATATGTTTAACATGCTGACCACATGCAGTGGCCAAAAACAACCCAAAATGTGGCAGTTCCTATGTGGAATGTTCTTTAGCAGTGTTTCCAAGTAAAACCCTACTTTGATCTCTAGATCTCCACTCCATGAAGAAAATTGCTTCACTGATTCCTGTTATTAGTTATTTTCAAGTGTGACCAAAAGAGTTTGCAAACTTTTTTTTGTAAACTAAGAAACTATTTCTTCATATATTCCCCTTCAACTTATCTGAGGCCTGCATAAAGCAAGCAAGATGGTTAATGATGATACAAGGTACCAAGTTTTAGACTCCACTAGTTTTCGTGGTGTTCTGCCATGCTTGTGCAAAAACAACAACAGTTGTGACTTGATGACTATCATGGCCCATTCTTCTCTGCTGCAGCCATCTCAAAGTTACTAAATCGTCTGACTATAAATTGGTTAAAACATAACTCCAAAAATCGATAGGCCATTGGTGCTGTCTATATTTGTATGTCCAGCTACTGAGCAGCAATTAATTTCTGTAAAATGGAACCGTTCGATGCATAATTCATTGGCAGAGAGGAGATTGAAGTGCTTTCGGCGCGAGTATGGATTGGCATGAATTGGTCCAGGGCTCAGTCCATTCTGTTATTAAACACCTAGCTTGGTTTGCAACCTAATCACAGCTAGCATTCAGCTCAAGGGATTAGAAGATGAAGTTCAGAGCAGATGCTGCCATGTGAACAAGCTTGGCTAACAAATGTAAGGGGTGACAACTGGCTTGGGAAAGGAGAGCACTTAAAGATTAAGCTGGCAGGGAAACACATTCCTGCAAAAATTATCCTAGACACTCGGCAGAAATCCACAAAGCAGAACGGATACATTTTGCATGATTTATTTCTCAACAACGGTTTACTTAAGCGCAGTTACGGAAATTCTTGCTACAGGTAGCCTACCTGATGGGGCAAGTTGTGAAAATGTAATTTTAACTGTAGATATTTTAGAAACAAAATTTCCTGCGACAACACATAGAGATCCACTAGCTGAAAGCCTGGTGTGGTGTTTGACAGGAGTCTGTCCCACCATCAACTCTCTGGCAATCCATTAGGGTGTTTTCCTTAAATGAGAATTATTAGTAATTATATAATTACATAGGCTGAAAAGAAACAAGCGTGTATCAAGTACAGCCTTTCTCACATCTGTTTTTGGTGTTGATCCAAAAGAAGGCAAAAAACCCAGTCTGAAGTTCTTTCCAATTTTGCAACAAACTAGTGGGAACTTTCTTTTTTATCTTAAAATGACAGTCAGATCTCTCCTCGGATCAATAAGCTATACCCCACAAATTAAAAAGTATATCGCTGAGTACTCATGTGTTTTTGCAAGTATTCATCCAGTACATCTGATAAAACCACCTCTTCAGGCAGAGAATTCCACATCCTTTGTGTTCTTACTGTAAAAACCCTTTGTTTTGCATTACACTAAATCTCCTTTCTTCCAGTCTAAATATATATCCTTGTACCCTTTGTATAGTCCTGTTTATGAATAGATTTCTAGACAATGGTTTGTATTGGCCCAGAATATATTTGTATATTGCTATCATATCCGCTCTGAGGCGCAGTTTTTCTAAACTAAACAGATCTAAATTAGTTTAACCTTTCTACATAACTAAAATGTTCAATTTCTTTTAAAAATGTTGTACACTTTTTCTAGTGCTTTAATATCTTTCTCTAGAACATGTGCCAGAAACTGCAGCATATTTAAGGTGTGGCCTTACCATTGATTTATAAAGAGGCAAAATTATATTCTTATCCCGAGAATTAATGCCCCTTTTTATACATGACAATATCTTACTTCTAAGTGAATTTCAACTTTAAGGCAAAGTAACCACATTTTAATCCTAGTTGCCTTAGAGAATGTTTCTGGTGCAGCTATTTTGGCCCTAAAGTTCAAATTCACTTGGAATTCCCAGTAATACTCACTTTAGTGAACAACTCTGTTTGTTTTAACAAATATTAATTTCAGATCATAGATAGGAGCTAACAGGGTTATTCACCGTCGGGAATTCAATGAGAATTTTAGACCTAAGGCCAAAATAGCCAATCTGGAGATATTATCCAAGCCTGGTATGCTTCCAGTTCAGCTACTTTGGCCTTAAATTTGAAATTCACTTTAAATTCCCGAAAATTCTCGCTTTAGTGTAAGGATGAGTCTTGTTAGTTACCATCAGGTCAGCAAACAACATGTCATCACATGATGTCATCCAGGACAACGGTCCAATCCAATGCTCCTCATAGAGGATCATTGCGGACCGTAGAAGCATGCGGAGTAATCCGTCGTTGATTTTGTCATAGAGAATCATTGCATGCAATGATTGACTATGGCAAGTTGTGATGGCACTGCGCATGTGAGTGTAACATCACGGTATGACTGGGTATGAGAGCCAGCAAGTAACAGACCAAGGTCTCCTATCACACTTCCAAGCCTTCTAATTTTTAATATAAAATCTTTTGGAGTACTTATTAGTAAGGATCTACTGTACGCACTATAATAATTTCAACATAAAACCAATAATCCAGAATTGGGAAAAAAAATAACAATGCACAACAATCTTTATCTTCCGTGTTGTCAATAATACAGAAATACCACGAAAATGTGATTCACTCAATTTATTATTTCAGGCATAAGATCTATAATAACTCCGATATCAGAATATATTGACTGTTTTTTCCTCTTCATTTTTTAACAAATGCATCTCATATGTTACAGATACTACGTAAGGTGGAGTGGGTAGAGGTTGGCATCCTAGTTAATAGTAATATCTCCGCTCTATACTCCATCATTAATTATGAGAAAGGGTTGGACGCCAGGTCATTCTTTTGAAATAAATTAGGTCTTCCAATACGCCAAGTTTTTCGATTTTTTTTTGCATAATATTTATTTTTGGTTCGATGGTTTTTTTTTCTCCAGGTCTTTGGGAGAGCTATGGGTACTAGGTTCGCCACCAGCTATCCTAATTTATTTATGGCTTTTTGGGAAATCTACTTTATTTATGGCAATCATGGCTATAAATAAAAATTAAAAAACAAAAATTAGAGACCTGTAGCCGTTACATTGATGAATTGTTCTGGATCTGGAGAATACCACAAAGAGAATTTGAATCCTTCTTCTTGTTTTTAAATGATAACATGTAGGGTGTTACATTATCCATCACCTATAATTATAATATGGCTAACTTTTTATATTTACATATATATGTGAAAGAAGGGAAGCTTCACACTAGTACTCATTTTAAAGCAGTAGATGTGAAGAGCTATATATTTTTTGATAGCTGTCACTATACACTGTGGTTATCGAATATCCCAAAGGACCAGTTCCTAAGGGTAAAGAGAAACTGTTTTGATGGAGAGGTCTTTAGAGAACAAGCCAGGGTAATTCTGGGGGAATTTAGAGAGAAAAATATAATTCATATTATTATTATGTTATTTATATAGCGCCAACAAATTCTGCAGCGCTTTACAATGGGTGGACGAACAGACATGTAGTTGTAACCAGACAAGTTGGACACACAAGAACAGAGGGGTTGAGGGCCCTGCTCAATGAGCTTCCATGGTAGAGGGAGTGGGGTAAAATGACACAAAAAGGTAAGGATAGTATTAGACTAGTGACAGTTGCAGAAGAGGAATCAGTCGTGAGTTATTAACAGTTTAATTGATACGCTTTTATGAAGAAGTGTGTTTTTAATGATTTTTTGAAGGAGTGGAGACTGGGTGAACATCTAACGGAGGAGGGAAGCGAGTTCCACAGGAACGGTGCAGCCCTCGAGAAATCTTGAAGGCGAGCATCAGAGGTGGGAGTACGGACAGAAGATAGACGTAAGTCTTCAGCAGATCGTAAGGGCCTAGACGGGACATACTTCCAACTACCAATGTAGGGACTGACAGAAGGGTGAGGCATGGGAGGTGCAGGCGGACAGGAAGATGAGCCTTGCTGCCGCATTCATTATGGACTATAACGGCGCAAGTTGGGAGCACGTAAGTCCACTGAGAAGTTGATTACAGTAGTCAAGGTGAGAAAGGACAGTGGAATGGACCAACACCTTAGTCACATCTGGAGTTAAGTAGGGGCAGATGCGCGCAATGTTTTTGAGATGGAAATTACAGGATTTGGCATTAGACTGAACATGAGGCTTGAAGGAGAGGTCGGAGTCAAAGAGAACACCTAGGCAGTGAGCCTGCGTGGTGGAGCTGATGGTAGCACTGTTGACTTGGAGGGAGACAGACACAGGAGTAACAACACTTGAGGGAGGAAAGACCAGAATTTCAGTTTTGGTTAAGTTTAGTTTAAGGAAGTGGGCAGCCATCCAGTTAGGAATAGCAGAGAGGCAGTCAGAGACATTAGTCAAGAGGAGCGAGTAGAGATCAGGAGAGGACAGGTAGATTTGCGTGTCATCTGCATAGAATTTATATTGGAATCCAAAGGAGCTAATGAGTTTACCAAGGGAGGCAGTATAGATGGAGAACAGTAGGGGACCAAGGACTGAACCTTGGGGGATACCAACAGAGAGAAGTTGGGGAGAAGAAGCAGAGCCAGAGAAAAAAACACTGAAAGAGCGCTGGGAGAGGTAGGAGGAGCACCAGGAGAGAGAAATATCTTGTAGACCGATATTGCGGAGGATGAGAAGAAGCTGTTGAGGATCAACAGTGTCAAAAGCCGCAGACAGGTCAAGGAGAATTAGGATAGAGTAGTGACCCCGAGATTTTGCAGCGAGTAGATCATTGGATAGTTTGGTCAGTGCCGTTTTCACAGAGTGCTTAGCGCGGAAACCAGACTGAAGCGGGTCTAGCAGAGAGTTGGACTCGAGGAAGTCTGTCAATCTCACATACACAATTCTTTCATATGTAAATATAAGGATATTGAACACATAAATAAAAATGAATTGATACATTTACAAAAAGAAAAAGATGAAGATGAGAGAAATGAGAAAAATAGACCATCCCTTATTAACTATTCAGGAAATAATAGAGTTTTAAGAAGAATACTGTAATAAATAAATATTGGTTCATTTTATCTAAAGATCCCTTGTCAAAATATATAGTACCTAATGCTCCCAAGATTATATATAGTGGAACAATATACTAATAGGAACTGCACTCAATCCACATAAGCCAAGGACCAGCACAAGCCCATTCTTGTGTCGAAACATTGCAGTGTTCCTCGTATTCCAATAAATGTGTCTGGACCTCTTCTCTGTTACCGGCATGTATGGTGGAACATCAAGCGTTAAGATGAAGTTAGTAAGAAGCCATTTGGGTTGGGAATAATACAATTATAATAATAATTAAAAAGGGCACTACATCAATTTTTGATTTTTAGTTTTTTCGGATATTACATGGTATTACTATAATAATGTCAGTTAGATGAAGTTGTTATAGTGAGTGCATTGTTCCTTTAAAAGGAATATGTATTTTGTTCAGTTAACGACTTTAAATTAACACCTTTTGAAGCATGTGATGGAAAAATGTGAAATAAAACCAGTAAATGCATAAAATGTAAATTAAACTTGATAAAACATTTTCTAAATGTGCTATTGCCTTTGCAACATTCTCTCAATGAGCACCATAACAAAAACATCTACTGAACGTGATATAGCGTACTATTGTTTGCCACATGCTGAGCAAAATGAATTGCAAGATACTTGTAAAGGTAATTGCCCATAGATAATAATGTATGAATGTATATTTTATTTATATAATGCTAACAGGTGTTCTGTGCACTTTGTCGGCTACATTACAGTTAGGGAGGTACGATAATTATACAGTGTATGCATTGTGAAGTTTCGTTATTAAATGTCACTTTAGCAATCTGAAATCTGAACGGGAAAATTCACACTAAAAAAAAATCAAACTGTGACTACGTAAATAGGAGAATTTTTGAAAAATAACTATTTTGGCTTTTTTGATATTTTATTTTTAGAGCTTTAACAGGTGTACTTAACACCGTACAGGTTATATTACAGCAGAGGGAGGTACAGTGGGTGCAGCAGTTATATAGTACATGCATATTTAATGATAGAACACTAACAGGGGTACTTAGCTATACCTTTGTTTGGATATTCATTACAGACAAACTGCAATTTGTACGCAATTCCAGAGCTCCGAATTATGAACTGATCGAAACATGCAATATCTGAACATATTCATTTTGGTTTGTGATTCTGAATTTCGGCTATGGCACATAAAAAAATGATTGATGAATAGTGGACAACCACTAAATGTTGGCGTAGTAAAAAAAATAAAAAAAATAAAAATAAAAATAAAATCATTTATTTTGAAATACACTGATTGGCCCAGAGAACCAGGTTTTGGTACTGAAATTCTGCCAAACCAAACTTGCATTCGGCCAAAACCCAGGCTTCCTGAATTTTCCTGCCATGCACGAGCCTATTTAGCGAATTACCAATGACATTATAGTGAAGGGTGGTGGAATAAGTACCTTTTATTAGTATTTTATTTTTATAGCACCAATAGGTGTACTTATCACCTTCTGTGCTATATACAAGTAGATGATGCTACATTAAGCGCAGTAGTTACTGTGTATGTATACTTGATTTATAGTGCACAAAGTTGTATTTAGCATTTTAAAACACGATATTTGCATGAGTTATGCACATTGTTTAAAAGGGGTATCATGCAGTTCAAATGGAGACATAACAATTAAGCAGTACGGTCAGCTTAAGTCTGTCTGTTTTAATGCTGTCTGGGCATGATGGGAGGTCTCTCCTAAGTGTTGTATGGCTTACAATCGGATGAGTAATGAACACTACATCCAGATTTAATTTTGGTACCAAGGATGAGGATAAAAAGACTCATCAGATATACCACCATTAACAGGGACTTTTTGGACATGTTCCGCTGCAGGGCATATTTTATGTGCATGTTTTGCAAGGTTCCGATGCTTGTAGAAGTACATCTACTGGCTTCTCATGGTGCAGAGGGCCGTTACAACGCAGCAGTGTTTATTATATACACGTCTTTTATACTGCACAGTGTGGATTTGTTTCTCTTTGAGCCATGGTTCAGGATAAGATCGGATGCTACAATCAAATCAACTTCAATGATACAATTCAATTTACAAGCATCTCTAGCACAGCAGATTGAAGTGATGTTAATATAATTTCTCTATCCCTGTGTCTGATTTGCTCCCTGCCCAGAATTACATATAACCCGAGGCTTTTGCACGTAGGGGTTTATTCAATAAATAGTGAATATAAAGAGTCAATGACCCCAAGCTTTGTATGTTCTTTTCAGTAGCATCTCATGGTGTCATCCCATGGACCTTCTGCCATACCAGACCAGATCAGCAACTATGAAAATACTGGCAGCAACAAAACCAACAGTGTGCACGTGTGTGGAGGGGATGTAGTATGGGTGGGATATGCTGTCTGTATGAATGTGGTGGGGGAGCAACTAAGTTCATGTATTTTTTAATATTGAAAATTTTAATAAAATGTTTTCCTCCCTCTCTCTTGTTGGTGGCCCAGTGATGAGCTTATCTAGTCTGCACCTTTGCCGGTTGCAGACCTTCTATATTCTTATTGTGAGCTCTAGTTCTTGGATAGTTTTCAAGGGTTTCTGTGAGTTACCATGGCAATGTTGTGATACTATCAATGATAGTGCTGGAGCTCGCAAAAGGAATTGCAAGGTGTGCCCCCAACAAAGGAACACACTAGAAACCCTGTGCATCGGGCCAGTCAGCGAGATCTTTGATTCCCCTCTCTGAGCCATGAAGGGATACAGCATCCTTCACATGGGCCAACCTGTGTCACCCCTCTCTGATTGTATCACCTGGTGCAGTCTGCACCATCCTAGGGATGCCACTGTTTCTACTATGTAGGGTATTTCTTCCATCACAATTGTATTGTGCTGATCGGTATTGTTATAGAGTGAATTTGCAGATTCTCACTGGTCAGGTTCTGGTCAATTTCTTAATTTGATTGGAATGATTTTTGTCTTGTCTATGACTTTATGACCAGACCATGGCAGATACGTTGGGACAGTACGAATGGGTAGATGCCAAGGGTGACTTGGTAAAGAAACAGCTTCTTAATCTGATAAGCTAGATTGTCTGGGCAGGAGGAATGGGCATATTCATGAAAACCGTGGGTCAACAGACAGACTCTACAATCTTGAATGAACATGCAAGTTTTCAAGCTCTTAGAGTCGATGAACAAAATCTCTGGGTCCCAAAAGAATGGGACAGTTATTAAGGTCTCCAAATTATATGTCTCTAGATCAATGAACATACTTTCCTGGTCTTGAAGGAATGTCTAGATTTGCAAGGTCTCAGATTCAATGGATACTCTACCAGTCTAGAAGGAATGGTAAGATTCTAAAGGTCTTAGGGTTAATGGACAAACTCTCCTGGTCTTGGAGGAATGGACAGCTTCTCAAGGTCACTCAGTCAGGATTTAACTCACTTAATGATATCTGATGCTTCCACCAGCAAATACTTGGAAGTTGTATTTAAATACAGGTCACACAATCAAAAATATCTTAAAATTTCAGTTAGGATTTTCACAAAGACCAGAACTTCAGCATTTGACCATGCTCAACAACCTTTCTGCTACATTCTGCGCATCCCACCTGCTCCATACTCAAAAAGTCTTTGAATATTATTTTCCCCCGATTGAGGTAGCTGTAGCATGCTAGCCATGTCTCATCATGCAGCCGTTTCTAAAAACTGTTCCTTAACGCGAAGATATCTTTCCGATTTTATTAAGTTCTCAAGTTGCATCATATCCCATCACTATCCCAGAATACCGTGTGGGATTTTGTTTGCTTGGCATATTGAATTTTTTTTTCCAGCCTTGTTCAACCAGCTGCGACAGGGTAATTTCTGGGCTATTTTGTTCTCTAACTAATGCCTTATTTGCATAACGCAATGTATCTGTAGTCATACCTGTCATTTTTCTTTTTCACCTGAACGGAACAATGCTTGCAATAAACACAGATCAGTGAGCATTGCCCTTTATATGAATCAATTGGTTAACGCAGCAATTAGTCCGCTAAAAGCAGTGTTCCCAGCAGACTGGCTGTACGGAGTAATTGGTGCAAGGCCCTCTTGGTATTCTCTCCTGTAAACAAGTTACAGTACATAGGAGAAGATCTGCAACGACTATGTCTGTTTTAGCCTTACTGTACCTTTAATTCTGTATTTGCATTCCCCTCTCATTTGTTAAGGTCATTCAAGTGTATAATTCAGGTTTTAAACAGAAGTGGCAATATGCCCCCTACAAGCACATATTGGGCTATGCCGGTGTTTCTGTCAGAACTAAGGTGCTAGTGGTGTAAAGCTGAAAAGGGGAGCACAATTCTATTATAATTCAAAATAGTAATATTCTAGCGACACATAATTTGCCTCAAAATAATTAGTATAATTAAAATAAAAATAAAGTATAATACAATATAGCCGTCTCAGTGCTGAAAAAATCGTGTAAATCCCAATATTTTGACAGATTTAGTAACCAAAGTGAGAATTGTTTGAGAAATCAAAGTGAATTAAAAATGTTAGACCAAAATAGCTGACAAAGAAGCATAACTGACATAGAGAATGTATCCAGTTTGGCTACATTGGACTTAGATTTGAAATGTAAATTTTCACAGAGGGACACTTTATTTTAGGGGTGCAGATGAAGGTACAACCAAGGGTCATGACTATTCCAGGATATAGGCGGTTACTTCATAACTAACTAACTATTATGTAACTGAATATCAATTTTAGAACATGCTAAAAGTATCTTATTTGCACAGACTGTTCTCTAAACATATTCATTGCAGGATAAAGGCACAGGTCTATTCACTAGACTAAAAGGCAATCCAGATAATATCCAGTAATAAAAGATAAACCGCAAATGGATGTCATGTTCACTGTGCCTAAAGGAGTGTTAGCTATACCCCATTTAACAAAGCACAAAAAAAAAATTAAAAAGATTGTCTGGGGTTGCTGCTGTCCAGAGGGAACTTGGCAAGGTACTACTAACACATTCAGGTATACAGTGAAGTTTAAAGGGACACTCCACTACCAACTAAATAAATAAACAAATGAATAAATGAAATACAATTAAATAAATAAAAGATCATTATTTAGTAGATAAACCCACAGTGAAAACATACGTGTATTTAATTATGCATTTTTCATTGGGGTATGTATAAAATAGTTTGCAAAAGCTGCAGATCTCTTATCTGAAGCCTTTGGCAAACCCACCCATTCTAACCCCGCCCAGACTTTCTGTGGTTGTCCAATCACAGACTTCCCTATGCAGCTCAACGAGAAGCCTTTGCAATGCAGGTGATCCAAGCAGGGGCGTACCTAGGGCATGTGGCACCCAGTGCGAGTCCTGGGTTTGGCACGCCCCCCACCCGCCCCCCGCTTCTCCAAGAAAAAAAAAACCTACTAAATTTTTAAAATGTTATATTTTTTACATTTTTTAAAACATTTATTGAACAAATTTGTAAACTTTTTATAACCCCTGCCCCCCTCTACAAAATCCCTGCACCCCCTCACACACAGTTACAAGCAGACAGTCACACATATAGTCACAGGCAGTCATACACACAGTTACAGGTAGAGAGTTACACACACACAGTTACAGGCAGACCGTTACACACATACACAGTTACAGGTAGACCGTTACACACACACACACATAGTTACAGGCAGACAGTTACACACACGTGCACACAGTTACAGACAGACAGTTACACACACACACAGTTACAGACACACACACAAGACAGACAGTCAAACACACACACACAGTTACAGACAGTCACACACACACACAGTTACAGACAGACAGTCACACAAACACACACACACACAGTTTCAGGCAGTTACACACACACACACACACACTCATACTTACTTACAGTGTGGGCTGGAGGAGTGGATTCATTGAAGTCCTTCCCTGGCTGGAGCCTGGTAAGTGGAGGTGCAGGGATTTTTTCTTGCTGCACCTCCATGTGCAGCATTAACAGCAGCCCTACTCGCAGATAGACTCCGCCCCTAAATACCCATAACTCTGCCCCCTTCCTCCCGTGCGGCCAGTTCATCTTGCTGGTCTCTGTGTGAGCTGTGTGACACCTCAGCTGCCATGGGGTACAGCTCACACAGCCCCCTCCAGCCCCAAGACCAGGGTCAAGGCACCCCCCTACCAGGTGGCACCGCCCCGCCCCCCCCCTTAGTCAGCCACTGGCTCCAAGCAATTGCTACCTCTTGAGTTTATCTCCACTGACCTAAACAAACCAGGAAGTGACAGGACTGAATTTCTGATTGACAGCTAGAGGAGTGTAACAAGGTGAAATTTTAAAAGGGTCAATTTCTATTGAATCTGCACTTTTTGTAAGTTGAAAAGGGCTCCAGCAAGCTAGGTGTTTGGAGTGTCCATGTAATCAGTACACTGTGCACACAAAATCTCAAGAAAGTGTACAGGTTTAAAGGACAATCCAGTGAGCTGACACCCTTATCTGTACCTCGAGTCTCATCTGTCCAAATCACTTTAAGACTGTACGCTTATAGCAGTGCTCTAGAAACCTTCTGTATCAGTCTCAATACGGGTGGTTTTGTTATTAGATAAATTAAAGAGACACTCCAGGCACCCAGACCTCTTATGCCCATTGGAGTGGTGTGGGTGCCAACTCCCACTACTCTTAACCCTGCAAGTGTAATTATTGCAGTTTTTTTTATAATTACCTTGCAAGGTTAACTCCACCTCTAGTGGCTGTCTACTAGACAGCCACTAGAGGGCACTTCCTCCTTCATAGCACAGAAAACCTGTGCTAGAGCGTCGCTGGACATCCTCACGCTGTGTGAGGACCTCCAGCATCGCTCAATTCCCCATAGGAAAGCAGTGAAAAGCATTTTCAATGCTTTCCTATGGGGAGCCCTAATGCACATGCGCGGTGTTGCCGCGCATGCGCATTAGGTCTCCCTGGCCGGTGGGCGAGATCAGTCTCGCCCACTGGCCGACGTAATGCAGAGGAGGAGCGGCAGCGGAGGTAGAAGCAGAGACGTGGGACATGTCGCTGCCTCTGGTAAGTCACTGAATGGATTTTCACCCCTTCAGCAACTGGGGATTGGGGAGTCGGAGGGAGTGGGGACCTGCAGTGCCAGGAAAATTGATTGTTTTTCTGGCACTGGAGTTTCCCTTTAATTATGATAGCAGAAATGACACTAAGATAGATTGTTAAACACCACTCACAGAATGTGGGAATGCAACATATTTATAATGGGAAATATTGTTTAATCAATTTTTCCAGATCAGCTATTTTACCCTCAATTTTGCCAGTTACATTTTAGCTTTTTACAATTCAGTTTTTAGGAAATAAACAGGGGTCTATTCAGTAGCTAGACAGTAATATTCACAGATGTATGACTTATTGCTAATTCTAGGTAAATTTGAGGTTTAAAAATAAAAACCTTGATTTAATATTTTTGGATAAACTTGTCATACGATTTAATATTTTTGGATACGCTTTTAAAAATTATTTAAAATTTTGAAAAAATGTTTTCATATTTTATTTACACTTTTTTTACTTTCTTTTTTATATATATATATATATATATATATGATAGATATTTTGTGATATTTCAATAATTTGAAAAAAATAAATACAATTAAAAGTGTATCTATAAATATGAAATAATTTGAAAAGCTAATCGAAACATATATATAAATCAAGGTCTTTGTTTGCAAACCATAAATCACTACTTCGTAAATAACCTCACCCAAATCTTTCACACTTTTAAAATCCTCTGAAATATCTGTCTCTCCAACGCGATGTCAGAAGGCATCATCAATATCACTTTATCCACATTTCATCCTTTGCCACATTTATTATGTTTAAATCCATAACTTTGTATTCTTAACGCACTACAGGACATGTTTCAAAGCAAGAGACTCTCCGTGTTTCCTTTCTGATGAAGTACTTCATAAATAAATAAAATAAATATATGTCAGAGGATATCAGGAAAAATAAAACTATGGTCAGACTGTAGCCTTTACATTACGAAGTGTCTGGTATATTGTGATAAATTACAAAAGAGGACTGTTACACCTGGATGAAATGACACGGATGAAATAGCGCAGAATATTATCAGCCGTATAACAAATTCTCCTAGCTCCAAGGCCATCGGTCTTGAGGTTCCCTATCTGTCTGCGTATTGGGATTGCGGTTTGACAGATGTCATCTGATAAAGGATATACCTTTATACTTGCATTAAAGAATTGGTGCAATAATTTCAACCATTTTCTGTTATCCTTTGTATTTTTCTTCCATGAGGTTCATTGCAACAGAAAATAGAATCGATACTCCCTCCCCCCCATCATCATTATTGCTAGCCACTAATGGTTTAACTTAACAATGGGTCGGGGAGTTAATCAGTAGCTTAGCATTTGATCCAGTAACGGATCTGACAGCTCCGAATTATGTGAGACATAGAAAATAAAGAAAAGTGGGGGTGGGGGAATTAATCAATATTTCAGATGGTGTTATTCCTTCCAATTTGGGCGATTTTCTAGGTCACAAAGAGTTTAACTCTTGCACTTATAACAGAAGAATGAAAAGTACGTCTAAATTCCTGAAATCTCAAACCCCTATTTATTTTCAGACCCTTAGTACTGATGCCATTTTCATGAGTGAGTCACAAGCATCCTCTGCACAAGGGTTTATAATTTATTATTAGCTATCATTGCCAGTAGCAGGTCATTATCTACCATATAGTAATGTATGTCATATGCTAGAACACCCAGTCAACACTAATGCCTGCTGATGTCTTCCGCGATCTCCTCCAATCAGAGACAGCATCCACCAGAGGCAATATTGACTACAATCCTCAGCAGAATGTCACAGTCACAGGCGCAGATCACCCACCACTGGGTACAAAAAGATGTGCACATTTCAAATCTAGTCAACTAAAAATTAAATAATACTTCACGAAAGGCATTGCATGTGCTTCCAAGTCATATGTTAAGTTGCTACACGTCTTGGTTGTGTATAGTCATTAGTCCTTGCAAGGCTAGCAGAATAGGGGTGCTACATCATGAATATAGTCAGGTGCACTGATACCATCTTTGGTTGGGCCAAGTGATTATTCTAAAAGAAGGTTTGACGATGATAATGATGATGGAGTGGGCATGCATCCATCACAGTCTAATGGTCAATGGTGCGTAGCTTGCACATCATTGGGCAAACAGCAGAGGATTACAGGATGCTCAAGCAGGTCATATAGGTAAAGAGTGAAAACCAAAGGGATGCAAGCTGCCAAGTGTTTGTAGGAGGTTCAATCACTCAGCATCCAGGGAGTCCAACTATTTTGCGTTAACCTCAGCCTTGTTTGTTACGCTCCATTTCGAGGGTGGCTAGAGACCTTCAACTGCTCCATTTACTCACTTCAGGAATTATGATTAGAGAACATTCTTTACTTGGTCTTTGAAGAACTGTACACAGCTGACTAACTTGGCAGAGGCCCAAAACCATTTCAAAAGGCTCCCTAGACTCATACTAAATAAATATATTACTGTATCTCTCTCTAAAATTCCATGAGTTTGCTAAAGTACGATTGACAAAACGATAAGTAGCACATTTGTCCTGTGATGCTTGACTGACTAAGAAATAGACTCACCATAAAGGTATTATAACAGTACATGCATTATGTGGTTTATTCACTTTTCTAAACTGCTGCCTTGTACCCCTGACTCAGCAATACAAAGACTCCTTTGTGATATTTTAAACACAGACTTCGGCAAAGGGCAGTACAGGTCCCATACTATCAACGAGCCTGATCTCCATCACCATGACTCATGATGACGGGCTATAACAGTGAAACAAGGATGGACTCTAAGGAAGAGCAGGCAAATAACTATAAAAAGAAATCATAACGACAGTGTATTAGAAGGTGCTGAGTATAACAGAGAGCGGTACAACAACAACAAAAAAACCCACAAAAGGATAAAAACAAAAAAAAACATAACGATGAGACAGTCGATGGAAAAAAAAAGCATAAAACTAAACAAAACTCTGTGTTTTGCTAAGAAAAGATAAATAGATGTGTCTGTCTCAGTCTGATGGTCCAGACAGAAGCGGCCTCCTCCTCAGTCTCTGCTAGTTCACATGCCACACAAAACGAGCTCCATGATTAGTTGCTGTCGGTGAGTTGCTTGCGTGACCAAGGCATGCCATTCATCATGATGCTACCTCCAACAACATCTTAAAGTGTTTCCGTACCTCGTTGTTCCAGACTTTCTTGCCTGACCTAAATTTACCCGGCATGCTCTCCAGCCCTGCTAAATTCTAGAAAAAAAATTTATGGAAAAAAACTACGTTGCAATGTTACAGAAAGAATTAAAAACATTATATAGAGAGAGAAATGCTTCACCATCCTTTAGGATATTTTTATACGCTTGAACTTGTGGGCCATGATATTCCCTGGGATTTAAATTTAAGACAAAAATAGCTGTTCTGGCAAGATAGCAGATAATTGATCAAATTTGGATATTATGGCCTAAATTTTACAATTTACGGTTTATTGTCAATGCCGACAAGGAATTTTTGTCTTAAATTTGCAATATCTTTCTCAGTTAATTTCAGCTCCCTCAAACCATACCTACTTAGCACGGGAATCATCGCTACAAAATGTATACAGTTATTTTGTTTTACCTACATCCCTAACGTACCTGCCGAAGGTGGGCAGGAAAATAACAGGCTGCAGGTGGTGGGCCCATCTGTCAAAGGGACAGTGTCGGAGAACTAGAATAAATATAAGGGCAGTATAGGAGAGGTAGAGTGAGTATATGTAAAAACTATGTGTATGTGACGGGTGATCGGAATAAGTCTTTTTATGTATATACTTTCTTCTTTGAATTGGCTCGCCATAATATCCTTCTATATCACCCAAAAATATTAATCTGACGTTATTTTAAAACAAATATACATTTATTCTACTCACAAAGAGCAGGAAATATGTAAAAAAAACTTGTCAGATTGTCCAGCTTAAAGGACCACTCTAGGCACCCAGACCACTTCAGCTTAATGAAGTGGTCTGGGTGCCAGGTCCTTCTAGGGTTAACCCATTTTTTTTAAATAAAAATAGCAGTTTCAGAGAAACTGCTATGTTTATAAATGGGTTAATCCTTCCTCCAAAGCCTCTAGTGGTTGTCTCATTGACAGCCGCTAGAGGCGCTTGGGTGCTTCTCACTGTAAAAATCACAGTGAGAGTACGCAAGCGTCCATAGTAAAGCATTGATAATGCTTTCCTATGCGACCGGCTAAATGCGTGCGCAGCCAGCCAAATGGGAGGAACGGAGGAGGATCGGAGGCGGAGAGCTCCCCGCCCAGCGCTGGAAAAAGGTAAGTTTTACCCCTTTTCCCCTTTCCAGAGCCGGGTGGGAGGGGGTCCCTGAGGGTGGGGGCACCCTCAGGGCACTATAGTGCCAGGAAAACGAGTATGTTTTCCTGGCACTATAGTGGTCCTTTAATGATGTTACAGTGAGAGAGATCTTCAATGGAGAGTAAACGTCTATGTGTAGAAAGTCAAGGTAACAGAAAGTGGTCCTTTGACTTCTGTTATATGTTAAACCTGACTATATTGACTTCAGACCTTTTGGCTAGAACTCTAGCCCTCTAAGGACATATATGAAGACCCTCAATACTCTAACTGATACCCACATACCAGACTTCTCATGGTACAGAGTAGCAAATTACCATCTGTTCTTTTTAACCCATTAGACATCCATACCGAATATCAAGGAATATGTACTATTCTACAGTAGATAAGTAGATGCACAAGTACAATAGGTTTGGAGACATCAGATAGATTTGCCCCACAGAGCTTACAATCTAAAGTCAATCTCTAGCATGCCCTGTTGTGTTTCATATAAATTAGCAACACATTATTTTATATAGAAATATCTGCTTCTAGCTTTTAAATCCTCAGGAAAAAAAATCAAGTTTATATTGGTAATTGTAACTGTTTTAACTGTGCTTGCTGAATGTATATAAAAAACGAGCCATGGCCTTGGTTTTAACAAAAGGAGCTGAATGAAGACCCACTGTATTCTTTTTGTTTTGGGCTGTGAATTACATTGTGTTACAAAGTTAGAATTTATCCATTCTCTCGCTCCCAACTACCTATTCTTCTTAAGTCACTGACCATGCTCCTTCAACCTTCTAGAACATTTTGTTTACAATGCAGCAAGAATATCCGATATACAGTATTATCAGTATAATCCTGCAATACAATCAGTATCTTATTTTTTCGACTAAACTTTGTGAAGAAAGGCACCCAATCCCTTCCCCTCTCTTTGTATTAGGAGTTTTGCCAAAGCAGCACTTTGTGACTCCTTGCCTGCCCTGATTCTGAAATTGTTAAGCAAGTGGGTAACCTGCACAGGTTGTACAAACAAATATGAAAGTTTGATGAACAGAAGACATATTTTCAGTGTGAAACAGGCAAGTAAAGCCTAGGTTACTAACAGGAATGCTTATATCTCCTTTCTCGTTGGCCTCTTCGCCCCCCAAATGACCTGTTACAGTTCCGTTCTCGTAAATGCACCCCCGAATTGCTTGCAGGAATTCTTCAATCTTTAATTCTTGAAAATGCATTTCTTCAGAGAAGCCTATCGGCTCGCCTCTCAACACCTCATCCCTTACAACCTTCCTCTGCTATCTTCTAAACACCTATATACACAAATATCAAAAATAATTGGATTCCATCACTTCCCTCTGTGTATTTATCGTTCATCCTTTTAGAAGGTAAGCTTGTGTGGGCAGGGCCCTCTCTTCATCTACTGTTCCTGTATGTCAGAATGTTTGTTTGTTTTGGTTTATCAATTGCACAGCACTGCAACAGATAAACCATGTGTAAATCATTGTAATTGAGTGTTTAATGTTTGAACAAAGCTTATACAGGGAGCAAAATTGTGTTTGTTAAAATAAACCCTGCAATCTGGAGACTTTTCAATGCCCACACTTAGATATATTTTTATATGACAGTCAGACAGACAGAAAAGCAGACAGAAAAACAAGCATACAAAAATCCAAATACGCACACAAATGGATAGATAGACGTACTAGACAGCTACACAGACAGACAGGAAGAGAGACAGACAGACAGTCTACTCAAATGTTGACTGAAAGGCGGTCAGATTGACAGACAGACATATAGATACTCTGTTTAAATAACCTGTAAATACTTGGAATAACTGTAAGAAAATTATGAGGAGACATGAATACTCATAAACAGACATTTATTTAACTGTGATGGGCATGTCAGTTATGAGCCAAGATGTTTTTCATTCCTGCCGTTTGAGGGCAAGAAAGTTGTAGGAAAAATATCAATCAAAATTTAATTTTGCAGATTAATTATAGAGCTAGATGCTGGAACATTTACCTTAAAATCTATCCCTGGCCTGCTCCTCAGTAACTCGGCAATTGCATCAATCAGTTGTGGACAGAATTCATTTGCAAGTCATTTACAAACAGCGGATAGTGATGACATGACTTGCTAATACAAAAATGATGGAGTTTTCTCGCTCTCAGCACTGAACACTCATTAAGATCCTGGCCTAATTTCCACCAAACCCGACTTCTTATTAAGTCATAAAAATGTGAAATGTTTGATCCCCCACCCCCGTGTGGATCTGAAGAGCTGAACTGATCTATACCAGCAAGGTGTCTCGTCCAATCTTTTTATCTAACAACAAATAAAAAAGTGCAGGTATCGCCAAGGTTGCCGTATCTCCACCATGTTTTCCTGGAAACTGATTAATATTGTTCTAACGAGGCTCCAGTTCAGCAATATAAAGATAGAATGAAAACACGGGGTTGTTATTGTGTATTCTAGAAAACTGGTGCAAGTTTCTATAAGTTGGGCAATTATTATGGAACCATAGGAAGAAGGTATGTTTAACTGCTGATTAACACAACATATGGAATGCAGAGCATTCTCTCACTCACTAAACACTAGCTTCAAAACTCTCAAAATGTAATAATTTTTAGAAACACTTGTCTTGCGGCTTTGCACCAATTTTTATAAATCTCCCCAGTGGTAGGTGGGCACATGTATACTTGTAGTGGAGGATCTCTATGCTAAGGCATTTGAATGCTACATACGAAATAATAGCACTTTTTATGTACTGTACATTATCTTGAACCCTTGATAAAAGTCCAGTAAAACACACTGGAACATCTGCATTCATCTTATATCAATTGTACAGCATATACTGTGAACATTTATTGGTATATTACAGCATTTCTTAGAATGGACGTACTGCACTATATTTTGTTTACTTTCGTTCACCTTATACCTTATATAGAAAAAAAAAATTTAAAACACCCGAGGTTGCATCTCTATATTATTATAATATATGAAGTAATATTGGAGGCGTCTTAGCACAGGTTAGCATGCACGTAGAACGTGTTTTCATGTTTTAATTTATGAATAGTTTTCTTTGGAAGAACTAGGATAACCTCCTAAACACTTAATTTTGGAGATTGAAAAAGACTTAAAATACCATCTACAGATAAACAGATATTTGAAAAGTTATAGTTTACCAACTTTTACCAAAAAGCAACTTTTACTAAAAAAACTTTTACTAAAATAAATGGCTTTCTCTTAATAGGAGGACATGAAAATTAAGCCCTCAATGACATGTGTATATAGATAACTTTTAAATATTTTTGGTAGATTTTTTCACTAGCATTTATCTTCGATTCACAGAAGTGGACGTGATGTTGACTTGACCGGAAAGCAGTAAATTCAAAATTTGACAAATGGAAATGGGAATTTAAAATTCACTTACCCTTTGCTCTTGGGTTGCTACGAAGGTTTGGAACCCAGGGGCCACGCCAAACCCCAGCTCTTGAATGAATGGGGGTTCAGATTGACTGTGAATTTGAACTTTCACCCCTGCCTCAAATGTGGTTTCCTCTGGAAAAGAAAAAAATAGGACAGGGTGAGTGGAAAATAGTCCAACGTAAATGGAGTTTCAGAACAGTTTTTAGTTTTAGGGACCCCTTTATACAACATTTAAAGTAACAAATGAAATCATGTAAATTAGACCGGGCACATCAATATGGAGCATTACATTGGACAAATTCCAAAATAAATTTTTGGGATTTTTTAACGCTGTTTCCCAAATTATGCACTTGGTGCTAGAGACCCCTTCTTTAAAACTAAAATTTTCTGCACACTTTCCTTGCAAACTAAATTTGGTTTAAATGGAAACTAAAGTGTTAGGAAAGCAAAGTTATTTATTATTCCTAGCACAATAGTGAGCAACAATGCCCCCCTCCCTCGTGGCCTGGAAGGATTAAAAACCCCTTCTGTCACTTACCTGATTCCAGAGCCAATGTCCCTGGCGCTGGTTCAGGCTCCGCCACTGCTCCTCCTTGTATTAGGACCAGTGTGTGTCTGTGTGTCAAGGTGTGTGTATATGTGTTTCAATGTGTATCTGTGAGTGTGTGTATGTATCTCATACACAGATACACCCACACTGTGTTTGTATGTGCCAGTGTGTGTAAACGTGTGTGTATCTGTGTTTGTATGTGTCAGTGTGTGTATCTGTGTGACAGTGTGTATCTCCATGTGTGTGTGTGTGTGTGTATGTATGTATCTATCTGACACACAGATACACACACTGGCACATAGTGACACACAGATACACACAGACACACAGATACACACACTCATATGCACACAGTGACACATACACACATCTTGACTCACAAATACACAAACACTCAGATACACACAGTGACATATACAGACACTTGCACCCACAGATACACACACTGCCACATACATACATTTAGATACACACATTAACACATACACACAGTGTCATATACACACACTGACATACACACACACATAGGCATTTACAAATACACTGATATAAACTGGCACATACACACACATACACACATTCAGATACACACAGTGACACATACACAAACCTTGACACACAGATACACACACTGACATACACACATACTCTTTGACAGACACACATATACTCTCACTGACAAACACACATACTCTTTGACAGACACACATACAAACACATATACACTCTCACTGACAAGCACACATACACTCTCACTGACAAGCACACATACATTCTTTGACAGACACACATACACTCTTTCATAAAACAATAAATAGTTGCAGCGCACTCAGACTACAAAACAATATATAATACAAAGAAGGCTACTAAAATGCCTATCTGAGAATAAATAAGGGGATTTAGTTCCACCATATGGCCATATGTTGTTAAGCCCACCACTACTTTCAAAGTACCCCAATATTGGTGGGTCCTACGCTAAAAATGTGGGGGACAAATTAAATAGTACTAGTGTTGAAAATGACAAGTGTTAAATTAAATCCTGATAAGAGCATAGTGACTATACAAAAATGAATGATGAAAGCAATTAAAAACAGTGTTAAAACTAAACAAATAATGTGCTAGTGCTAAAAGGAGTATACTCACTATAGCAGATGATATCTGTGCTGACTAGAGAAAATAATAAAAGTGACTTGACTACTGAGAAACTCCTCCTATTTATACACACCTGTGGCCACCTCTAAAGGAGCCTCTGAAGTTGGGGGGCCTAGGTGGGGTGCTTAACCCCTAAGGAATCTGGTCTGGATTCCAAGAAATACACATACACTCTTTGACAGACACACAAACACATACAAACTCCCTAACAGACACACATAAAATGTATTATTTTTAAAACATTTACTCCACCCAGACCTTTGGGAGTGCTGGTATGGAGTCTCTATGTCCCCCTGGTCCAGTGTGGCTGCTGGGCTGGGCGTGTGGTCCCTGGGGTCCAGTGGGGCTGCTGGCATGCTGCCCGTGGGGTACACTGGGGTACAGTTGGGCTACCGAGTGGCTGACAGGCGGGTGGCGAGGGAGCAGTGATCTTCCTGCTCAGCTCCCTCGCGCGCCTCTTAGTGATGCCGGAGCCGGAGTTACGTCATATTCCGGCACCGGCATTACTGCTGTGCACGTGAGGGAGCTGAGTTTTACAAAATTTTGGTGGAACCCCATTTGTGTTCTCGCAGTTGGGAAATGCTGTTTTAGTCTATTCGTGAAATAAATATTGAACAATGGCAAGAACAGACAAAGGGGGGAAAGTAAAAGAGGTTTGTACATCCCTTGAGACTGGAAGAGTTAAAGAATGTCCATTTCTCTGATGCTGTTCTAAAGGTGTACAAAACTGTTTCACAAAGGATGATTGTGGGTAATGATTTTTTCTTTAATCTGTACGTTACAGAAACTAATAGAACATAATTGAATACAAATCTGTGATTTTCTCATTCATCTTCAAAGACAGTAGAATTGCCTACGCACAGCAGCAGACAAAAAAAAAGTAACGCTATATTGACAATTATGGCACACTGCGTCCGCTTTAAAGGGTTGGTCCAAGCACCATAACCACTTCACCAATCACCAGATCAGCAAAGTAGGGAGGATGATAAAATTTCCAGCTTTGTGTAACAAGCTGCAAGAAAGGATATCGAAAACGGTGCAGATACTCACCAGAGGAACGTTAATGCAGCTGTGATACAAGCAGGTACACATCAGGCAAGCTTCACAGGCGCTCACCTCAACAAAGAGCATTGGATATTTGTACGAGACAGGCATAGTGAGAGAGGGTCATAGGAGAGAGTGTGAAAACTGGAGAAAGAACAGGTATGTGTGAAAGTACGCAGCATGAGGCTGCCTTCATGAACACAATGTACTGTTACAAAGAGAGAGCGGAATATAAAGCTTTCATTCCTCCTGTACAGAAACACCAGGGATGTGTTATTACTGCTTCTAACATTCTGTGTGAGCAATCTGTACCTAATACCAGTAACTTCAATAAACCTATATAGCATTCTCGTTACAGTAACAAACAGAGGATCAAGACAGGTACCTCTAACCTTAACCAGATTGTCAGATCTCAACCTCATCCTAATACACAGACATCAAAAAACATGACTAATTTCTTTCTGTTACATTGAGGTCCATACCGCTAACCTTTTTAATATACAAACGTCAAGCTACAAACTCTCACCTCCTCCTAATACACAGACATCAGAACACATACCCCTCACTTTCTATTAATACACAGGCATTAGGGTACCACCTCTCACCTCCTACTAATTATTAGGACCTAATACAAAGGCATCAGGACACCCCCCTCTCACCTCCTCCTAAAACACAGACACCGGGACACATCCCTCTCGCTTGCTCCTAAAACACAGACACCGGGACACATCCCTCTCACCTCCTCCTAATACACAGACACCGGGACACATCCCTCTCACCTCCTCCTAATACACAGACACCGGGACACATCCCTCTCACCTCCTCCTAATACACAGACACCGGGACACATCCCTCTCACCTCCTCCTAATACACAGACACCGGGACACATCCCTCTCACCTCCTCCTAATACACAGACACTGGGACACATCCCTCTCACCTCCTCCTAATACACAGACACCGGGACACATCCCTCTCACCTCCTCCTAATACACAGACACCGGGACACATCCCTCTCACCTCCTCCTAATACACAGACACCGGGACACATCCCTCTCGCCTCCTCCTAATACACAGACACCGGGACACATCCCTCTCGCCCCCTCCTAATACACAGACACATCCTTCTCACCTCCTATACAGACACCAGGACACATCCCTCTCACCTCCTCCTAATACACAGACACCGGGACACATCCCTCTCGCCTCCTCCTAATACACAGACACCGGGACACATCCCTCTCACCTCCTCCTAATACACAGACACCGGGACACATCCCTCTCGCCTCCTCTAATACACAGACACCGGGACACATCCCTCTCACATCCCCCTAATACACAGACACCGGGACACATCCCTCTCACCTCCTCCTAATAGACACCGGGACACATCCCCTCGCCCCTCCTAATACACAGACACCGGGACACATCCCTCTCGCCTCCTCCTAATACACAGACACCGGGACACATCCCTCTCGCCTCCTCCTAATACACAGACGCCGGGACACATCCCTCTCGCCTCCTCCTAATACTCAGACGCTGGGACACATCCCTCTCGCCTCCTCCTAATACACAGACACCGGGACACATCCCTCTCACCTCCTCCTAATACACAGACACCGGGACACATCCCTCTCGCCTCCCCCTAATACACAGACACCGGGACACATCCCTCTCGCCTCCTCCTAATACACAGACACCGGGACACATCCCTCTCGCCTCCTCCTAATACACAGACACCGGGACACATCCCTCTCACCTCCTCCTAATACACAGACGCCGGGACACATCCCTCTCGCCTCCTCCTAATACTCAGACGCTGGGACACATCCCTCTCGCCTCCTCCTAATACACAGACACCGGGACACATCCCTCTCACCTCCTCCTAATACACAGACACCGGGACACATCCCTCTCGCCTCCCCCTAATACACAGACACCGGGACACATCCCTCTCGCCTCCTCCTAATACACAGACACCGGGACACATCCCTCTCGCCTCCTCCTAATACACAGACACCGGGACACATCCCTCTCACCTCCTCCTAATACACAGACACGGGACACATCCCCTCTCTCTAATACACGAACTGCCGGGACACATCCTCTCGCCTCCCAGCCACACAGACACGGGACACATCCCTCTAAGCCTCCCCTCCTAGCCTGAACACGGGACACATCCCTCTCGCCTCCTCCTAATACACAGACGCCGGGACACATCCCTCTCGCCTCCTCCTAATACTCAGACACCGGGACACATCCCTCTCGCCTCCTCCTAATACACAGACACCGGGACACATCCCTCTCACCTCCTCCTAATACACAGACACCGGGACACATCCCTCTCGCCTCCTCCTAATACACAGACACCGGGACACATCCCTCTCACCTCCTCCTAATACACAGACACCGGGACACATCCCTCTCACCTCCTCTTAATACACAGACACCGAAACACATCCCTCTCACCTCCTCCTAATACACAGACACCGGGACACATCCCTCTCTCCTCCTCCTAATACACAGACACCGGGACACATCCCTCTCACCTCCTCCTAATACACAGACACCGGGACACATCCCTCTCGCCTCCTCCTAATACACAGACACTGGGACACATCCCTCTCGCCTCCTCCTAATACACAGACATACACAGACTACACGGGACACATCCCTCTCGCCTCCTAAATACACAGACACCGGGACACATCCCTCTCACCTCCTCCTAATACACAGACACCGGGACACATCCCTCTCACCTCCTCCTAATACACAGACACCGGGACACATCCCTCTCACCTCCTCCTAATACACAGACACCGGGACACATCCCTCTCACCTCCTCCTAATACACAGACACTGGGACACATCCCTCTCACCTCCTCCTAATACACAGACACTGGGACACATCCCTCTCACCTCCTCCTAATACACAGACACCGGGACACATCCCTCTCGCCTCCTCCTAATACACAGACACTGGGACACATCCCTCTCACCTCCTCCTAATACACAGACACCCAGACACATCTCTCTCATCTCCTCCTAATACACAGACACCGGGACACATCCCTCTCGCCTCCTCCTAATACAGACACACCGGGACACATCCCTCTCTCCCCCTAATACACAGACATCAGGACACATCCCTCCCACCTCCTCCTAATACACAGACTGGTGCTGACACTTATGATGGGTCTAATTACAGAATCTTATCACAGAACACACTAAAGTTGTCATACCTCCCAAGAGTCGTGTATCTGGTGGAGGTGTTGCTGGTAGGAAACGCACAGGATATAGCTATCTGAAAACACATACCCAATGCTAATCTCTCACTTTCATCTTTCAAGTAAATCCATACCCCCTAACAGCAGTGTCCGGTGAAGCAGAATGTCGGTGAGTGGGATAAAAGGTTGGGCCAATGACGCAAATCACGTAACCAGAACCGTCTAAAGGGGCGAACATGCCTCAAAATGGGGCGTCTGCATGAAGAATTGGTAGGTCAGCCTTGCATGAATGCATGTTAGGTTACCTGCCTATTATGCAGGCTGACCAACTAAGGGCATACGATGCAGACAGAACCCTGAGCTTTGCATAAACGTGTATAATGATGCGCTTGCGCCACGCTTTCTAAGGACTGTCCCCTAGCACTCATTTGTCTACTTCTCCCCTTACCTTCTTACTAGGAGACAGAAGCTCCTGGTATACAGTCTGGGACAGAGAAAAAGGTGGATGTAGTGAATGTAGAAGAAAGGGAGCATGCCACAGTGTTAGAGAGATCAAAGCAGCAAGAGCATATGCATTAACATCCCCAGGACACCCCCCTCTCACCTCCCCCCAGGACACCGACCCCTCTCACCTCCTTCTAATCCATAGACATCAGGACACCCACCCCTCATCTTCCCCTCATCAAACCTTGAACCTCTTAATACACAGACATCACGACACATACCCCTCACCTTTTCCTAATATAGAGACATCAGGACATAACCTCTCACTTACTCGTAATACAGAGACATCAGGAAACCTAATTCTCATCTACTTCTCATACACAGATATTAGGACACAAAACTCACACTTTCTCTTAATTCACAGACATCAGGACACACAAATCTCTCTACTTTTTATCTCTTCCTAATACATAGACCAGAGCATGCATCGCTACTTCCCCCTAATGCACAGACAGAACACAGACACAAACAGACGAAATGTTCTATCCCATTTTGTTATTCTGGTGACTGGTCTTTGATTAATTGCTTGGAAATTCTGGCGCTCAGCCGGTATCTGGAAATTCAACAACCTTCAATATAATGCGCCACAAATCAATAGCTTAAAAACAGGTAAAAAATAAACCGAATTTCTTGCAGCTCCAGGGAGTTTGATTGGTTCAGAAGAAATTTGTCAAATTAAACCCATGTGGTGCGATCATTGGACACAGACTTATAACGATCTAATAAAACTGTATCATGATTTATATATGTATAAAAATATAATACAACGGTTTCTTGATTTATACGTATACCAATATAATATAAAGTTTTCTTCATTTTTTGGCAATATGAACAATAATTAGCAGGATATAATAGTTAAAAGGAAACTATAGTAACCAGAACAACTAAAGCTTAATGTAGTTGTTTTGGCATCTATAGCCTGTCCCTGCAGGCTTTGTAATGTAATGTCAGAGAAAAGGCAATGTTTACATTGCTGCCTAGTAACACCTCTATTGGCAGTCATTCAGACGGCCTCTAGAGATACTTCCTGTGTCAGTGCTGCACGATCAGCACAATGGGGGGTGGAGGGCCACCTGAAATTAGTTTTTAACACTGTCTGTATTAGTTTTTAACACTGTCTTGTATTCTGAGGTAACAGCTTATTGATCCACGGAGAAATCAGACCACACCTCAGATTGTTTATTTACCCCTCTTTTGGGACAACAGCACAAATAAAAATGTGTAAAAAGCTGAACATGATGGAATTGAGTCTTTATTCAACATATAAATTTATATTGCTATAATTATTTATATAACACAGCCAGTAAATACCCTAGTGCAGTGATGGCGAACCTATGGCATGCGTGCCACAGGTTGCACGCCGGGCCCTTTCTGTCAGTACGCGGCCATTTGTTCGCCATCAATTCAGAGTAGGCACCTGCCTGCCCAAAACAGCAAGCGCCTACTCTGCTTCCGTGTCGGGAGGCAGGGGAAGGGATCTGTGAAGCAGCTCCCCTGTCCTCCCGCGAGCAAGCTGTGTGGAGCGTTGCCGCGCGTTACCATGGCAACGCTCCACACAGCATCGCGCAGGAAGACAGGGGAGCTGCTTCACAGATCCCTCCCCCTGCCTCCCGACACGGAAGCTGTGCTTGCCACCACCGGACCACCAGGGATGGCTGTGTCCCCCCCCTCCTTCATTAAAGGTAAGAAGGAGGGAGTGGGGATACTGATTTAGCATACTTTTTTTTTTTTTTAAACACCCAGCATCCCTCCCCTCCTCCACACCCAGCTTCCCTCCCCTCCCCTACATCCAGCATCCCTCCCCACCACTACCCTCACACACACAGCAGCCCTACCGCCCACACACAGCACCCCAACCCCACCACACAGCAACCCCCCCACACAGCACCCCCACAACACACAGAGCACCCCTACCCCCACAGCACAGCACCCTTGCCCCCACCCAGCACTCCTACCCCCACACAGCACAGCACCCCTCTCTCACACACAGCACCCCTCATACACACCCGAGCGCAAAAAAAAACCCCGACAAAAAACAAAAAACCCTTGAAAGCCATCCAATCACAGTGCTCTGTGTCATTTTACACAGCGTGGGAAAGCCATCCAATCACAGTGCTCTGTGTCATTTTACACAGCGTGGGAAAGTTCTTTGGAATTTTCCCACGCTGTGTAAAATGACAAAGAGCACTCTGATTGGCTTAAACCCACCAATCAGAGTGTTCTTAGCCTAATTGCAGAGCGGGGCAAGGCTTTATAAGCCTTCCCCCGCCCTGCGGAGCTCAGTCTGCGTGGAGCCCTCCATGGGTGAAGATGGATTATTTTTTTGCGCTCGGGTTTTTTCTTTTTCGTCTGGTTTTTTTTTTGCGCTCGGGATTTTTATTTTATTTTCAATTCGACGGTTATGATGGTTTTTTATTTGGCCTTTTTTGGGGCTGAAAAAAGAAGATTTGAGAAAAAATAAGACGTCGAATGGTAAGTTTACTTTTATTTTACAGGTTAGTGGTAGGGACTTTATATTTGGGGGGGTGGTGAATAGGGGCTTGGGGACCACTAGTCACCTTGGTGGGGGGATTTGCTTAGGGCCCCCACCCGCAGCCAAGGGGTGGGGGCCGGGGGGGAGGACAGTAGGTCCCCCCACATTATCTTTGTGGCCCCCACCCGCCGCCCAGGGGTGGGGGCCGGGGGGGTAGGACAGTAGGTCCCCCCCTCATTATCTTTGTGGCCCCCACCCGCCGCCCAGGGGTGGGGACCGGGGGGGAGGACAGTAGGTCCACCCCCCATTATCTTTGTGGCCCCCACCCACCGCCAAGGGGTGGGGGCCGGGGGGGAGGACAGTGGGTCTCCCCCCCCCTCATTATCTTTGTGGCCCCCACCCACCGCCCAAGGGTGGGGGCCGGGGGGGGAGGACAGTAGGTCCCCCCCCATTAGTCTTTGTGGCCCCCACCCGCCGCCCAGGGGTGGGGGCAGGGGGGGAGGACAGTAGGTCCCCCCCCTCATTATCTTTGTGGCCCCCACCCGCCGCCCAGGGGTGGGGGCCGGGGGGGGGAGGACAGTAGGTCCCCCCACCTCATTAGTCTTTATGGCCCCCACCCGCCGTCCAGGGCTGGGGGCCGGAGGGGGGGTGGACAGTAGGTCCCCACCCCATTATCAATATGGCCCCCACCCGCCGGGCAGGGGTGGGGGCCGGGGGGGCAGTAGGTCCCCCCTTCATTATCAATATGGCCCCCACCCACCGTGCAGGGGTGGGGGCGGGCAGTAGGTCCCCCCACATTATCTTAGTGGCTCCCACCCGCCGCCCAGGGGTGGGGGCCGGGGGGGAGGACAGTAGGTGCCCCCCTCATTATCTTTGTGGCCCCCACCCGCCGCCCAGGGGTGGGGACCGGGGGGGGAGGACAGTAGGTCCCCCCCCCATTATCTTTGTGGCCCCCACCCGCCGCCCAGGGGTGGGGGCCGGGGGGGAGGACAGTGGGTCTCCCCCCCTCATTATCTTTGTGGCCCCCACCCGCCGCCCAGGGGTGGGGGCCGGGGGGGAGGACAGTAGGTCCCCCCCCATTAGTCTTTGTGGCCCCCACCCGCCGCCCAGGGGTGGGGGCCGGGGGGAGGACAGTAGGTCCCCCCCCTCATTATCTTTGTGGCCCCCACCCGCCGCCCAGGGGTGGGGAGGACAGTAGGTCCCCCCCCTCATTAGTCTTTATGGCCCCCACCCGCCGTCCAGGGGTGGGGGCCGGAGGGGGGGTGGACAGTAGGTCCCCCCCATTATCAATATGGCCCCCACCCGCCGGGCAGGGGTGGGAGCCGGGGGGGGCAGTAGGTCCCCCCCTTCATTATCAATATGGCCCCCACCCACCGTGCAGGGGTGGGGGCGGGGGGGGGGCAGTAGGTCCCCCCCCATTAGTCTTTGTGGCCCCCACCCGCCGCCCAGGGGTGGGTGCCGGGGGGGAGGAGAGTAGGTCCCCCCCCCATTAGTCTTTGTGGCACCCACCCGCCGCACCAGGGGTGGGGGCTGGAGGGGGGTGGACAGTAGGCCCCTCCCTCATTATCAATATGGCCCCCACCCGCCGCGCAGGGGTGGGGGCCGGGGGGGCAGTAGGCCCCCCCCTTCATTATCAATATGGCCCCCACCCGCCGCGCAGGGGTGGGGGCGGGGGGGGCAGTAGTTCCCCCCCCTCATTATCAATATGGCCCCCACCCGCCGCGCAAATTTACCACCCTAACTCCTCCCACAGTTTTTACACTACATAGACAGTAATATACCGAAACGTGCGTATTGTTCCCGATTGGATTGCTATTACTTTGTGGAACGTTTCGCCGAATGGTTCACGGAATATCATTGTTCTTGTGGCGAAATTGGTCCCATAGGAATGAATGGCAAAATGTTCAAAACTAGAGTGGGTGCTGGCAAAAGCTGAAAAATCAGGACATGATTTCTTAACTGCCACCATTCCCTCATTTTCAAGTCCACCTACACTAATCTTATATCAAAACGTTCAGCTATCCCTGCTGCCACTAAAAATCTCCACGGCTAAGCCATGGTCCTGATAGATTTCACAATATGACCATTTGTTTGCAACTCACGCCGTCCATTGACATTCATTGAAACTCCACTCTAGCCAGCTCATATTTGAAGGGCAATTTCTAAACTGCGACTGTGCCTTCATTTTTAATACTTCAGAGACATACTGTGCATCCAAATGTAGGTCTGGGTCTTGTGATTTTCACAATATAAAGCTCTTCGCTGTAGGATTTATAGTTTTTAAAATACGACCGTTTGAAGATGGCAACCGCCAAAATACTCTGACCTGTGCCAGGCTGCAGCAGCAAGTGATGTCATAGACAGGGCCTTTTGAACACCTGCTAATGTTTTTATAAATGTATGGTTTAATGTAACTGTGCAACAACGTTGCAATTAAATGTGCTATATAAATGATAACAGTTACTCCGCCCACTCTAGTTGTAGACTACTGATGGAGGCAAGAACACTTCACACAATTTCCCCAGAAATTTTAGCTTTTCTAGTATTATCATTCTTATTATAGCCAAATTTACCACCCTAACTCCTCCCACAGTTTTTACACTACATAGACCGTAATATACCGAAACGTGCAGATTGTTCCCAATTGGATTGCTATTACTTTGTGGAACGTTTCGCCAAATGGTTCATGGAATATCGTCATTCTTGTGGCGAAATTGGTCCCATAGGAATGAATGGCAAAATGTTCAAAACTAGAATGGAAGCTGGCAAAAGCTGAAAAATCAGGACATGATTTCTAGACTGCCACCACTCCCTCATTTTCAAGCCCACCTACACAAATCTTATATCAAAACGTTCATCTATCCCTGCTGCCACTAAACATGTCCACGGCTAAGCCATAGTCCTGATAGATTTCACAATATGACCATTTGTTTGCAACTAACGCCGTCCATTGACATTCATTGAAACTCCGCTCTAGCCAGCTCAAACTTGAAGGGCAATTTCTAAACTGCGACTGTGCCTTCATTTTTAATACTTCAGAGACATACTGTGCATCTAAATGTAGGTCTGGGTCTTGTGATTTTCACAATATAAAGCTCTTCGCTGTAGGATTTATAGTTTTTAAAATACGACTGTTTGAAGATAGCAACCGCCAAAATACTCTGACCTGTGCCAGGCTGGAGCAGCAAGTGATGTCATAGACAGGGCCTTTTGTACACCTGGTAATGTTTTTATAAATGTATGGTTTAATGTAACTGTGAAGCACTTTGGGCAACACTGTTGCAATTAAATGTGCTATATAAATAAATAATAACAGTTGTAGACTACTGGTGGAGGCAAGAACACTTCACACAATTTCCCCAGAAATTGTAGCTTTTCTAGTTATTATATTATAATTATGAATTCATCTTGCATTCGTACAGTGCAGCCCTCACCCTTGCTAAACAATAATTATTTTCCTCTCTCACTGGTTCATGCTCCCGCAATCCCAGGTGTCCCTTTGATACATTCATCTCTCTTCTTCAACTTGCTGTGGCCACCTCCCCAAGCAAACAAACTTTCAACCAATAGATTTGCATGCTATGTTACTGACAAGATTAACCAGTTAAGGAAATAATTATCCCCCCTTTGCTCCTTTCTCTCAACTGCACTTGGACCATACCTTTCATATTCTATAGGTCTTCTCCCTGGCTACTGAGCAGGTAGTGGTTGCACTGCTCCTTTCCTCTCACCCCACCGCTTGTCCTCTTGATTCCATCCCATCACACCATATCAGATATCTCACTTAATGCATATCTTCAACTGCTCTCTTTACTCTGGCATTGTCCCCGCACTCTTTAAACAAGCTACTGTCATACCCACCCTAAAATTGTAATCTCCTGACCCGGCTTCCCCTTCTAACTACTGTCCCATATTTCTGCTCCCTTTCTCCTCAATATTTCTCGAACGCCTTGTCTTTACCTGTCTGGCATGCTTTCTAAGTTCACACTCTCTTTTTGACCCTCTTCAATCTGGCTTCTGCACCCTTAATTCTTCCTCTGTCCTGTCATGGTTCTCATCCTATCTCTACCAACGCTCATTCAGTGTCTTCTTTTCCAATTAAAACCTCTCCTCTCTGTTGAAGTCATCCAAGGCTCTATTTTTGGTCCCCTTTTGTTTTCTCTTTATACTGCCTCTCTTGGTAAATGTATTAATTCTTTTGGATTCCAGTACCACCTGCACACTGATGACACCCAGATATAGCTCTCCTCCCATGGTCTCTCCTCTGGTCTCCTAGAACACATCACACTTGCCTTCCTTCCATCTCTTATTGGATGTCCTTCCACTTTCTGAAACTCAATGATCCTCCTCTCTCTGTAGGTTGATGGTACCCACATCAACCTGTCGTTGCAAGTTCACTGTCTTGGTTTCTCTTTGATTCTGCTTGGTTGCTATCCCCTAAGATGCCCATCTTGTTGTGTTTTTATACCTCATGTCCTCTAGATTGTAAGCTTGTTTGAGCAGGGCCCTTATCAACCTATAAGCTTCCTGTTACATTTTGTAATTGTCTCATTTATTGTTAAGTTTTTCATTTTACAATATTGTAAAGTGCTGCAGAATAACTTAGTGTTATATAAATCCCAATAATAATAATGCATTACGATAGGTAGCCACAAACACACAGCTACAAATCTTATTTAGTTATTAGTATGGTACATTTTTCTGAAGCCTTGGAGCTTGGCTAGAGCTTGCGCATGGTGGCAGATAGGATCAGAACACATCGAATTAAAAGACATATTTTTGGTGAAGATCCATTTGCTTCAGATACCTGCATATTATTCAAAGCTCAGTACGGGACACTGATTCAGGGCTGCTGCCTGATTAGACATTCTTAATTAATTGCTTTGTGCTATTTTGAGGCTGCTTAAATTAAATAAATGTCTGGAAGCAGAACACGCAGGCGGGATATTATAAAAAAAAAAAAAGATTTTTTTATTTTTGCATGTATGAAATATTAACTGCTTCCTTACCATGTAATGAATGAGCTAACTTAGCAAGTCAAAAGGAGGCTGTGTACTTTCACAACTAAAATAAAAAAAATTATTAGTTCATAGATCCTTCCTACACCTTATTTTCACCCAAAGACAGATTGACCATAAAGCAGTCTAAAGTAGCCTAGAGGAAAGGACTTAGACAGGAGAACTGGTGCTTGATAATACTTGGCCAAGCTTGACCTCATCCTCCGTGCCTATTCAAAGAGTGAAAGGACTCTGCAAATGATAACCTAACATTCTGAGATCTTAATCCTTCCCTGTTCTCACATAGAAGTCTACAAGATATAGGAAAGAGCTTGTAGACCTCTATTTGAGAACAGGGAAGACCTGAATAGAGGAGTATAAGGCAGATATAGAATCAGAGTCAATCCAGAAGAAAAGGTCAACAAGAATCAATCCAGAAGAAGAGGTGAACAAGAATCAATCCAGAAGAAGAGGTAAACAAGAATCAATCCAGAAAAAGAGGTGAACAAGAGTCAATCCAGAAGAAAAGGTCAACAAGAATCAATCCAGAAGAAGAGGTGAACAAGAATCAATCCAGAAGAAGAGGTAAACAAGAATCAATCCAGAAAAAGAGGTGAACAAGAGTCAATCCAGAAGAAGAGATGATGAAAGATAAGTTACTCAATCGGCAGTGAACAAATGGTCAAAGAAATCAAGGTATCTGGCATTCTATATATAAGAATGTGTTGTAAATTGGGTAATGTTTAATTGAATATATTGTGCTTGTTATATACATTGTGTTATACAGTGCATCATATGATGTGTGTTTGTGTGTACTGTATGTCATGTGTGCAAGGTGTGTGTTATATGGTTGTGTTATATCTTGTCTTACAAGGAATCTGCTATATATGTAATACAGTTGCAAGAAAAAGTATGTGAACCCTTTGGAATGAAATGGATTTCTGCACAAATTGGTCATAAAATGTGATCTGATCATCATCTAAGTCACAACAATAGACAATCACAGTCTGCTTAAACTAATAACACACAAAGAATGAAATGTTGCCATGTTTTTATTGAACACACCATGTAAACATTCACAGTGCAGGTGAAAAAAGTATGTGAACCCCTAGACTAATGACATCTCCAAGAGCTAATTGGAGTGAGATGTCAGCCAACTGGAGTCCAATCAATGAGATGAGATTGGAGGTGTTGGTTACAGCTGCCCTGCCCTATAAAAAACACACACCAGTTCTGGGTTTGCTTTTCACAAGAAGCATTGCCTGATGTGAATGATGCCTCGCACAAAAGAGCTCTCAGAAGACCTACGCAGACTGCTCAATGAGGTGAAGAAGAATCCTAGAGTGTCAGCTAAAGACTTACAAAAGTCACTGGCAAATACTAACATCTCTGTTACCGAATCTACAATACGTAAAACACTAAACAAGAACGGATTTCATGGGAGGATACCACAGAGGAAGCCACTGCTGTCCAAACAAAACATTGCTGCACGTTTACAGTTTGCACAAGAGCACCTGGATGTTCCACAGCAGTACTGGCAAAATATTCTGTGGACAGATGAAACCAAAGTTGAGTTGAACACACAACACTATGTGTGGCGAAAAAGAGAAACAGCACACCAACATCAAAACCTCATCCCAACTGTGAAGTATGGTTTTGGGGGCATCATGGTTTGGGGCTGCTTTGCTGCTTCAGGGCCTGGAGGGATTGCTATCATTGAAGGAAAAATGAATTCCCAAGTTTATCAAGACATTTTGCAGGAGAACTTAAGGCCATCTGTCTACCAGCTGAAGCTCAACAAAAGATGGATGTTGCAACAGGACAATGACCCAAAGCATAGAAGTAAATCAACAACAGAATGGCTTAAACAGAAGAAAATACGCCTTCTGAAGTGGCCCAGTCAGAGTCCTGACCTCAACCTGATTGAGATGCTGTGGCATGACCTCAAGAAAGCGATTCACACCAGACATCCCAAGAATATTGCTGAACTGAAACAGTTCTGTAAAGAGGAATGGTCAAGAATTACTCCTGACCGTTGTGCACGTCTGATCTGCAACTACAGGAAACGTTTGGTTGAAGTTATTGCTGCCAAAGGAGGTTCAACCAGTTATTAAATCCAAGGGTTCACATACTTTTTCCACCTGCACTGTGAATGTTCACATGGTGTGTTCAATAAAAACATGGCAACATTTCATTCTTTGTGTGTTATTAGTTTAAGCAGATTGTCTATTGTTGTGACTTAGATGATGATCAGATCACATTTTATGACCAATTTGTGCAGAAATCCATATCATTCCAAAGGGTTCACATACTTTTTCTTGCAACTGTATATTAAAATAAAAGCCTTTTTCCACTATACACAAATGGCCTTGTCTGGCCTAGAGCTGACCTTAGCAAAGACCAATATTTTCACATAAAACCCCATTAGCCATGATGATAAATACAAAGCACAGTTTGTGCTAAAGTTACATGTGTGGAGAGACACGTAAATGTAGTATACATCATGTTCAATAGGTTTCTAAAAACAGATATCATATAAGATTTTTAATATCTATGCCTTGGTATAGATATACTGCCATAAAGGGTCATGTTGAGAGGAGTAGGAACTTTATGAACCTATTATTTTGTAAATAAACATCATAGCCTCAAAACACGAAAAATTTTCAAATGTTACAATTTCCCATCTCCATAATTAATTCCCATTATTCTAATCTATATCGAACCATTCTCTAATCTTTTTAATTTTGCTAATTCATTAATGGATCATCTTTCTCATAAACCTTGTTGATAAAAAGCTCTTTGGATCAAAGCCATCTCTTCCCAACACGTGTGTCTGTTTTTCAATATTCTTCTTTTCTTATTACTGTTTTCGTAATGCATCCGAGACACCGAGCTGACACACCGACTGCCACCAACTCATTAACCAACGATGCAATTTCATTCAGAGTTTTATTTGGTGTCCCTAGGATTTGGGGTGCCAGTGTCGGTAGATGTGACGTGGGGTCGTCACGACTAACAGACCTACTCTGACTCCTCCCCATGAAATAGCATACATTTTGGAGCTGGACAATTTTTTTAAATCTAGATGACTGTTCAAAAGCACAAAAACCTTAATTTGGACCTTTATGTGTAAAATAACCATAGCTGTCTACTATGCAGGTTACCAAGAAAGATTCAGAACTTCACAGCATACTTGCAGAGTTCTAGAGACTCCTATTCCTTGAACTTACCTGTCTTCCTGCCCCCATAACTAGCTTTTCTACTCCTAAATATACACTAGGCTTATCAGTCTGTGTGTATATACATGTGCCGTTATTTATGTATATGGAAGAGAAAAAGTATCCAGGCACACCCGAGGTTTCTTCTAAAAGGAAGTCTTTTTATTTGAAACAAGGAAGTGGAGACAACATGTTGGCTCCTTTCTGAGCCTCTCAAGGAAGTAGAGACAACGTTTCTGCTTCTCTCTGAGACTTTATCAAGACTTGATAAAGGCTCAGAGAGAAGCCGAAACATTGTCTCCACTTCCTTGTTTCAAATAAAAATACTTCCTTTTAGAAGAAACCTCAGCTGTGCCTGGATTTTTCTTTTCTTCCCTTTGATATCTTCAGGGATTGGCCCTCCCTTTCTGGAGCACCCTGAAGGAAGTATTCCACCCTTTATTAGTGTGTGCATTATACTTTTGTTTTTTGCAAACAATTATTTTGTTTGTATATATGAATATGTCTATGTATTTGTGTATGTGTCTATGACTGTGCTTGTTTATGTGCGTGAGCGTCTAAGCTAATATGTGTCTTTGTATGTGCATGAGTATTTGTACGTGCGCCCATGCAAGTGTTTATGTATGTAACTTACCAAGACCTGCATTTAATTTGTTTGAATCAGCATCCTACATGATCCCAATCTGTTAAAAAACAAAACTTTTCAATTGATTTATCTACAGAGGTTTCCATTAAAGTCTATGAATATGTTTGTAAATAAATAATTAAAAAAAATAATTTTCTAACAGATTGGAATAACTTCTGATGCCTATTTAAACAAATTAATTTGAGGCCTCTGCACTTATATGTGCTAGTATGTGTTTGTGTGTGAGTGTCTTTGTTAGAACACAAGAGGATGCTAAATTTCACAGGATGTTCGGTTTCTTACAACACTTGGGATGGCAGCAGCCAAGCTCATGGCAGTGGTGTCCATGAGTGGGACCCTACATATTTGCTTAACATATGGTCCTGCAAAAAGAAAGGGAGACCCTACTATCACCTACACATCACCAACAGCAACAATTAGGGGTAACTGTACTACATTAAAGTGGTACAGTTTCTCAAAATGCCTTGCTTTACTTTGTCATAAATTATATTTATCTTCGTAGCTTCAAAAGGTTAATATTTACGCAGACGTTATCACACATCACAATGGTACAATCGAATACATTGGTATTCAGAGACTACGACAACAGTATCGATAATATCAATTTTTTTTAATATAAATTAATTGTGCAGTATAAGTCATGCTGGTAAAAACCTCTTCTTTAACGCATACTTTTATTAATAAACGTGGTGGACGTTTTCACCCATATGTTGTGCCTTAACATTTATGTGCGAATATAAAAAAAAAAAAATATATGTGAGAGGGTACTGACGCAAAGCAGTTAAGGATTTTACTAAGGATGCTCTTTATAATGATAACAGGTATACTCTGTTAATAAGCATGTTGTTACGCACAGAGATGACTAACCTTTGGTACTTTTGTGTTATGATGTTCGTTTTCCATAGCAACATACCAAATGTTAGCTATCTAGCAGTCTCTGGTCTAGAAGATATGATTATCGCTGATAGGTTTTTGAAGCTGGAAGGGCAATCGTTAACCAACTTGTCCAAGTGGGATTGTGAATTTTTTTTTCCAAGCGTTCTAATTTAGAATTTTCAAAAAAATATAATACAATTCTTCCCTGTCTCTTATACTTGCGGTGAAAAGTGATTACGCTGAAGTCGTACAGATGGATAAGGGTTTTTCTCTGTCTTATCTGAGCACACCTCCCCAGGAGAACATGAATTAAATAAACAGGCACTATACAAATTGTAGACGCGGTTATCGGGACTAGCACAGAGATGAAGCCAAATTACAGAAGGGACTTCAGCCTTTCATTAAATCTCTTTTTATGTCCCATCACACGGTGTGCTATGTTTGCTTATTCTAGGACTGGTTATCTTTTTCCCGGCACTGATAAATTCTTTGCATAAATCTGCAAAAATGTTGACTATTAATAAATATGTATTTATGCAAAATACTAGATAATCAGCCTCGTAGCCTTATGAATATATTATATATATTATGACAATCCTCCTGACTTGGAGCTCTTAAAAAATAAAACTTATGTATGGGTCAGAAGCCCACTCTCCAGGGGGAATATGAAAAAGAAGAGTGACTTGGTTTTATAAAGTGATTTATTATATAAACGCTATATGGACAAAAGTATTGGGACTCCTGACCATTATACCAACAGGGACTTTTATGACATTGCATTCTAAATGTATAGACATTAATATTCAGTTGGTTCCCCTTTTGCAGCTATAACAACTTTAACTCTTCTGGCATGGCTTTCCACAAGGTTTTGGAGTGTCTCTGTGGGAATTTTTGAGAATTCATCCAGTGGAGCATTTGTGAGATCAGACACTGATTTTGGATGAGAAGGACTGGCTCGCAACCCCTGTTCCAGTTCATCTCAAAGGTTCTCGATGGAGTTGAGGTCAGTGCTTTGTGTGGGGCCGTCAAGGTCTTCTACACCAAACTCATCCAACCATGTCTTTATGGACCTTGATTAGCGCACTGACGCACAGTCATGCTGGAATCGAAAAGGGCCTTCCCCAAATTGTTTCCACGAAGTTGGAAGCATAGCATTGTCCAAAATGTCTTGGTATGCTGAAGAATTAATATTTCCCTGGAAATAAGGGACTTACCCCAACCCCTGAAAAACAGCATCCGCCAAACTCAGACTTGCCCATCAGACTGCCAAACAGAGAAGCATCATTTGTCATTTCACAGTTTCTCTACAGTCCAGTGGTGGTGTTCTTTTAACCATTTGATCCAACGCTTGGCATTGTACTTGGTGATTGAGGCTTCCATGCAGCTGCTCAGCCACGGAAATCCATTCCATGAAGCTCCAACTGCACAGATTTTGTGCTGATATTAATGCCAGTGGAAGTTTGGAACTCTTCAGCTATGGAATCAGAGCTTTGGCGACTTTTACGCACTGTGCGCCTCAGCACACAGTGACCCAGCTCTATGACTTCCTGTGCTTCATAGCTGAGTTGCTTTGAGTTGACTGTAGAATATCTAGCAGGGATGAAGGAAAGGTGGCATCCTATCACAGGGACTATACAATAATTTTAGATCAAAAGGGAAAACCTGGACAAATTCTCCAGCTCAGCGATTTAGGTGTTTCTGCCTAAAATCACAAAACTCATAATTATAAACAGGGGCGTTGCTGGTGTCAAAATAAACAGGGGGCTTGAGCTCAGAAATTATTCAGTGACCCCATCCTAAAGCACCACCCTTCAGCAGTCCATACCTCCAAAATTGGGTTGTAGAGAACTTGGCAGTGGAAGTGTGCATCACCGGGGATTCTTTCAGAGGATAGGCAGATGGGACGATACCTGCCTAGAAGGAGAGCTGCAGAGGAATAGGCAGATGGGACGATACCTGCCTAGAAGGAGAGCTGCAGAGGAATAGGCAGATGGGACGATACCTGCCTAGAAGGAGAGCTGCAGAGGAATAGGCAGATGGGACGATACCTGTCTAGAAGGAAAGCTGCAGAGGAATAGGCAGATGGGACGATGCCTGTCTAGAAGGAGAGCTGCAGAGGAATAGGCAGATGGGACGATGCCTGCCTAGAAGGAGAGCTGCAGAGGAATAGGCAGATGGGACGATACCTGTCTAGAAGGAGAGCTGCAGAGGAATAGGCAGATGGGACGATACCTGTCTAGAAGGAGAGCTGCAGAGGAATAGGCAGATGGGACGATACCTGTCTAGAAGGAAAGCTGCAGAGGAATAGGCAGATGGGACAATACCTGTCTAGAAGGAGAGCTGCAGAGGAATAGGCAGATGGGACGATACCTGCCTAGAAGGAGAGCTGCAGAGGAATAGGCAGATGGGACGATACCTGCCTAGAAGGAGAGCTGCAGAGGAATAGGCAGATGGGACGATACCTGTCTAGAAGGAGAGCTGCAGAGGAATAGGCAGAGGGGACGATACCTGCCTAGAAGGAGAGCTGCAGAGGAATAGGCAGATGGGACGATACCTGCCTAGAAGGAGAGCTGCAGAGGAATAGGCAGATGGGACGATGCCTGTCTAGAAGGAAAGCTGCAGAGGATAGGCAGATGGGACGATACCTGCCTAGAAGGAGAGCTGCAGAGGAATAGGCAGATGGGACAATACCTGCCTAGAAGGAGAGCTGCAGAGGAATAGGCAGATGGGACAATGCCTGTCTAGAAGGAGAGCTGCAGAGGATAAGCAGATGGGACGATGCCTGCCTAGAAGGAGAGCTGCAGAGGATAGGCAGATGGGACGATACCTGTCTAGAAGGAGAGCTGCAGAGGAATAGGCAGATGGGACGATACCTGTCTAGAAGGAGAGCTGCAGAGGAATAGGCAGATGGGATGATACCTGCCTAGAAGGAGAGCTGCAGAGGATAAGCAGATGGGACGATACCTGCCTAAAAGGAGAGCTGCAGAGGAATAGGCAGATGGGACGATGCCTGCCTAGAAGGAGAGCTGCAGAGGATAGGCAGATGGGACGATACCTGTCTAGAAGGAGAGCTGCAGAGGAATAGGCAGATGGGACGATACCTGCCTAGAAGGAGAGCTGCAGAGGAATAGGCAGATGGGACGATACCTTCCTGGAAGGAGAGCTGCAGAGGAATAGGCAGATGGGACGATGCCTGTCTAGAAGGAGAGCTGCAGAGGATAAGCAGATGGGACGATGCCTGCCTAGAAGGAGAGCTGCAGAGGATAGGCAGATGGGACGATACCTGCCTGGAAGGAGAGCTGCAGAGGAATAGGCAGATGGGACGATGCCTGCCTAGAAGGAGAGCTGCAGAGGATAGGCAGATGGGACGATACCTGTCTAGAAGGAGAGCTGCAGAGGAATAGGCAGATGGGACGATACCTGCCTAGAAGGAGAGCTGCAGAGGAATAGGCAGATGGGATGATACCTGCCTAGAAGGAGAGCTGCAGAGGAATTGGCAGGTGGGACGATACCTGTCTAGAAGGAGAGCTGCAGAGGAATAGGCAGAGGGGACGATACCTGCCTAGAAGGAGAGCTGCAGAGGAATAGGCAGATGGGATGATACCTGTCTAGAAGGAGAGCTGCAGAGGAATAGGCAGATGGGACGATGCCTGCCTAGAAGGAGAGCTGCATAGGATAGGCAGATGGGACAATACCTGCCTAGAAGGAGAGCTGCAGAGGATAGGCAGATGGGACAATACCTGCCTAGAAGGAGAGCTGCAGAGGAATAGGCAGATGGGACGATACCTGCCTAGAAGGAGAGCTGCAGAGGAATAGGCAGATGGGACGATACCTGTCTAGAAGGAGAGCTGCAGAGGATAGGCAGATGGGACGATACCTGCCTAGAAGGAGAGCTGCAGAGAAATAGGCAGATGGGACAATACCTGTCTAGAAGGAGAGCTGCAGAGGAATAGGCAGATGGGACGATGCCTGCCTAGAAGGAGAGCTGCAGAGGAATAGGCAGATGGGACGATACCTGTCTAGAAGGAGAGCTGCAGAGGAATAGGCAGATGGGACGATACCTGTCTAGAAGGAGAGCTGCAGAGGAATAGGCAGATGGGACGATACCTGTCTAGAAGGAAAGCTGCAGAGGAATAGGCAGATGGGACAATACCTGTCTAGAAGGAGAGCTGCAGAGGAATAGGCAGATGGGACGATACCTGCCTAGAAGGAGAGCTGCAGAGGATAGGCAGATGGGACGATACCTGCCTGGAAGGAGAGCTGCAGAGAAATAGGCAGAGGGGACGATACCTGCCTGAAAGGAAAGCTGCAGAGAAATAGGCAGAGGGGACGATACCTGCCTGGAAGGAAAGCTGCAGAGGAATAGGCAGAGGGGACGATACCTGCCTGGAAGGAAAGCTGCAGAGGAATAGGCAGAGGGGACGATACCTGCCTGGAAGGAGAGCTGCAGAGGAATAGGCAGATGGGACAATACCTGCCTAGAAGGAGAGCTGCAGAGAAATAGGCAGAGGGGACGATACCTGCCTGGAAGAAGAGTCTGGTCGGGTGAAATAGTTCTGAAGAAACCCCAGTCAAGCTTTGGTGACTGGGGCTAAAGCATTCCAGTCTCTCTCCCCAACGGCTAGAAAGCGGATTGGGTGGAGGTACTCGGTCGGGGTACAGGAGCTCTGTCACAATAGGTTTGCTTCGATGTGATATGTGTTATATTGTTCAGAATCACAAAGTCTATGACATGACATATTGTATTTATTTTGCCATCTTTAAAGTAGTGCAGTTGAAATGGAATAAACTGCTTGATGGCAATCAGAATTTTCTAATGTGTTATATATATATAAAAAAATACTTATAACCCAAAATAAAAATATGAAAATCTAGATCATTGCTGAACTAGTGTCTGGGAGAAACCGACGTTGTAGATCCTTAACAGCCAAATAATTAACTGTTGACAATCTCTCCTGGTATATATTCTATCTTAGATACTCTTATGATCATATTCAGAGATTTGTGTTGTGACAGGTAAGGGTTAATAAAACAAAGAACAGGTATTAGTAATTAAAAGTATCAACAAAAATACCTAAATTGTGGTTTGGACAAATCTCATGTAAATAAGAGACAAAACAAAATAGAAAATGATACATAGTACAATACGTTAGCACACAATATATTAACATATCAAGTGTATATAAAAGTATCACACTCACACGTTATGGAGCAGATTATCCCCAATTCTCAGTGTGCAGACGAGTATCACTGTAAGACTACAGCTATGGAACAGTTTCGTCCTTTGTTCTGGCTTATTTTATAGTTATTTTGTTTTTCACTGTTTGTGTTAGGTTTTTTTATACAATTAAGGACAACGGCAGCTGGAGAATGGGAGGCTGTGCGCAGAATTGGCTTGTATTGCTTTAAAATACAACTATTTCTATGGCACCAACATATTTTGCAGCACAGTACAATATATAAAACAAACAAATAGTTCTGGCAAAACAAATTTCTGACACGGGAACAGTAGGAGACAAGGGCCCTGACCAAATGAGATTACAATCTAAAAAGGATGAGGGACAAATACACAGAGGGAAGGGAGATGATCTAATGACCTGGATACATGTGAGGATAAGTGATTGGGAGGAGGGGGGCACATGAGATGGGAGGCAGCAGAGGAAGAATATAAGAATGAGGAGTTAAGGGGCGAAATGATAGACTAAAAAAGTGTGTTTTTAAGGATTTTTTTGAAGGACTGCAGAGATGGGGAGAATCAGATGTGGTGCCGGAGGGCATTCTATAATGATGCCTGGAGAAGTCCTGCATACGTGAGTTTGTGGTGCAGGTACGAATACAAAATTGTAACAGAAAGAAGAGGCTGCTAATTAACTATTGATGGGTGAGAGTTTTGGCTTTCTTTCAATTTTAAGACTACCAGGAGCTCGTCAAAATTGAAGCAAAATATTCTTAATTTGACACCTTTTAGTCAGGCCCCCAGTACTAACCTCTGTTATAGACAGGCGGACGAGTGAATTGGTTTGAATATAGCCTATAGAGGTTGGAAGGCAACACTAACCAAAGACTAATTGTACCATAATCACTGCAAGCTGTTGCAGTTATGGTACTTACAATGTCGCTTCAAACTGAAATGTATTTGGAAATCAAAAACATCTGCATTGCAATATGTTTTGTAAAATATATCAGCATAGATCATGGGTCAGCAACCTTTGGTACTCTAGTTGTTGTGGACTACATCTCCACTGATAAAGGATGTAAGAGCATTATGGGTGTTGTAGTCCATAATATCTGGAGTGCCAAAGATTGCCTACCCCTTGTATAGAGATCATACATTTTTTATTTTTTTTATGATCAATAGATTTTAAAAGTAAAAAAACCCTTGATAAAGCCAATATTTTTTTTTCTGCAGATTTATTCTATAACACTTCTAAGATACGTTTCTGTAGCTGTGGTTTTATAATGCTTCCAAATTCAGTTTCTGCAGACTTTTTCTATAAAGCTCTGTTCTACAAAGGTCTGAGCCTACTGCCAATTGAGACATTTTCTTATATATAAAAAAAAAAACACCAGCCCTTTAGAGACAAGGTTTAAAGACCATCACTCTGATGTTTAATAAGAGTTTTTTGGCAAAGTACCACTATATTTCAGGTCCCATCAATTTCATAACTTAAATCATAATTGGTGCCCTCTGGCCATGACTTCCGACCTATGGTGTGTAAATTAAAAATTAAATTTCAATATAAAATGCGTTTTCACCCTTAGTTAGATGACTTGAACCCACAGGGAAATATAAGCTTCAATGTCTATGTTAATTATATTTGTTCTCGGATTCAATGAAATCTGATTTTAGAAGAGTCATTCACCTTGTCTATCTTTATGATGAAGGCGAAAGAAAGAAAATAAAGGAATAGGACTGCTGTAGCGGATGGCATTGGGCTGTCCTCAACATTATGTGTATTCGTCTGCTTTCGGTTAATCTTTGCCATATGTATGTAAGTTGTATGCAGCATTCGCCTGATTGTTCAGTAAAATCACTCCAGTTATTATGCGAGTGAAACTACCGAACAATCAGACCACCCCAAGAATTAAGTTTGCCTTCAATTACCGTTTGCAACAATGTTGCAAACGGGTAATTGGCAATCAGTGCAGTGTGTGCTTTGTCCTCTGGGTGGCCGCAATTGGGAGAAGAACACGTGGCTGCGGCCATCTTAAACTCTTGAACAGCGGTGTTTTGCCGTCAAGTGTCTGGAACCCAAATCGGACACTCGGTTAGGCAAACACCGCTGAGACCTCCACACTGCCGTCCCGTCGTGTAGAATCTACCGAATGGCTCCCCGTTCGGAAGAAAGAACCCCACGAACAAGGGGGTTAATCCGAATCCTCCCCAGTCTCCATAACCCAAGCCATTCGTGCATTTTGTTCCCTTTTTCTGTGACCGACCGCAGGGCCAGAATGTATGGAACTCATTTCGGCTGCTAACCCCAGCGCAGTCGGTCTTTTTACTACCTCCAAGAACTTCCCGAACCCCTGGCCCGATCTGGGTGATTTTTGAATATGTCTCTCATCTGGGTGATTTTTGAATATGTCAGATCAGGGCTACCAGGGGATGCAATATTTAAAGGGGTACTTTAAATATTTAGGGGTACATCCAGGGGTACGTCCAGAAAACCAAGGGAACTGTGTCCTGCATAATAGGATTAGGAGTCATACTAAGGGGAGGGGATGTGTGGGTGGCAACTCATGTATGATTGGTGTACTGTATAATTACTGTAAATCTCTCCCTTGCATGGGAGAAAGCTTTAAAAGAAGGTTGAGTGATTAAAAGTTCAGTTCTGCTCCTGATGCTGTGTGTCGTCCAGTCATTGGGATCTGTATGGGGATATTCGTGGATTACCTTGCTTGCTGTGACTATTGTTATATGGGATTTTATTACTTGTTCCTGAGCCTCACTGGGATCTTTAGTGGAGTTAAACTTTGAAAGACCAGCTCTCCGCTACACCTGCAAAAATATTACATTGTCTTTGAGTGTTAAATTTAGCATGTGTTGTTTACAAATTTGTTTAATTAATAGTAAGTATGTTGGGAACAATTATCAATTCAACAATTTTTTTCCGGTCAGATAAAGTGGTCTAAATTTTTCAACGCGCGTCATCTGAACATGTATTGCTAAATTGAATAAATCTTTAAAGAGTCACTCTAGGCAGGACACTTCAACTTATTAAAGTGTTTATGGTTAAACATTTTATAATGTACACAGTGCGATAGTGTCGAGTCCACTGTGGTGGAATAAAATCTCCCTTAGAACGGTGTTGTGACAATTATTGGTCGTTTTGCAAGTCTCTGTCAGCAATGTTATGAGTTGGTATGACGCTGGAGGTACAATTTCTAGATCTCTGACTGACAGGGCTTGTAGGCGGAGTTCAAAACTTCATTTTAAAGGCAATGTTTCACACTTTTGCAAATTTCAGTTTCCATATCCTTAGAAATTTCCATCTATACAATAACAAACTAGCAAATGTATAGATAGCCATGAAATATTAAGTTTAAGCACGAGCCCCCCGCCACATGACAGACTATCAACATAATCCGCAAAGAAGATGTCTGTCATGTACCTCAACCAGCTGTTCTGGTACCTCAACTAGCTGTCCATGGCCTACTCCAGCCCTGCTTCTTTTTCTGAAGGCGACACGCGTGCTGATCACAAGTCAACCATCTTGAATGAAGAACTGGCAAATAACTACTTTGCCAGCCCCTCATACCTCCTCACAATGCAGCCCAGAAACTTTTCAGCTCGAAACTCCTCCATACTATAAGTACCGCATATAGGAGATTTGATAATGTAATTCCTTCCCCAGCCATGCAAGCCAGTTTGCATTGTCATCAAAATGAAAGATTTTAGAGAGGTTTATCCTAGCACCAATGCTATTTCAAACATATGACTAATTCTACATGCCTCAAGTAATCTTTCTGCTGCAACAAAAGCCAAAAAACTGTTATGGGAGTTTAAATTTTTTACAATTGCAGTAAGAGAAGATCATATTAGTTTTATCTAGTCACCGTCAGAAATGTACGCACACAAAAAAAAAACTTTTATCAAAATGCTATTGAGAAGAAAAATATGAAACCACTTTTCATTAAATATTCGTCTGTAAATAAAGTATTTAATTCAATTATGAACTGCTACCAATCTAACCAAGAAAAACATTTTACCAAATACTAAGAATAATATTTCCTCAAGATGGAATATGATTATTAAAAAAAAAACAACAAAAAACATCAATTATATATTTAATAAAAGCAAACAAATTCAATTTGCTTTTAAAATTGCTTCATGTAGGGGAATTAAATGTGTGTGGTTTTTAAGTCTAGAGTACAGATGTTCTCCGGTATATGTAAGATAGCCAAGGAAAAAGAAAAATCTCTTTTAATTAAATTGAGGTATTATCAAAACTATTTTGGAGAGGTGGATGCGAACAGCACTAAAGGTTTTTAATTCAGTAGTTATATTATATGAGCACAAAAATGTTGCGCCCCTAGGTCAGTGCATCTCGAATATGATGGGGGGTTGGGTGGACTTGAAATTATGCTGTGCATAAAACAAAAAATATAGGATAGTGATGTTTAAAGGGTTAAAGGCTGATGAGCTGTTGAGAAAATAATATTGTGAAGGAAGTGTGAAGCTGGAAGATAAAATAGGTAATTAGTGTGAATGTTGGGGAGAGATTGAGATAATGAGGAATGAGGAGTAACAGAAGTATAAAGTAGGATAAATTATGGTCAAGAGAAATTAAATAAAGTTGAGAGAGACAAGAGGGAATGGGTAGTCGAGAAAAAGGGATTATAAGTCGAGGTGAAAGGTATGGATACTGCCAGGAAGAAAGGTGTATCTTTGTCACAGATACAGAATAAAAGAAGAATGGAAATTGTAAGGTGATCGTGTTTTTACGGAGAATATGGAATTTGTGAGAAGACATTGACAATACGGAGTATGTTGGGAGAGGACAATGTAGGTTAGATAGGTCAAGAAATGAGAAACGACTGTGATGGAAAAGTGAACGATGCTGGTAGACACCAGAAATGAAAAATGACTAATATTGGAAATAAATAAAAAATAAATAAAAAAGTGAAACGAGAACGAGAATGTAAAGGATTTCCCTGTATTTACCTGTACCCATTCGGTTATTTCATCTCCCTGCTAGTTAAGTGACTTTAAAGTATTTGTTTTTATTTCTGTGTTCGGGACATTTATTCGTTCTACCGAACGGACACCACCCTGGGTAGCAATCAGAACTTATAACACCAAGTAACCACGAAAACTGCAAGGTAATTGAGTGCTTCTAGGTGGCAACAATTACGCATACGCGAACGCGGCCAGCGGGACTTACTCGTGGATTGCCTGGAACCATTTTTGGCATGGCAATCACACGAACACCTGGTGTCCATCGAAGTCCCGTCTGACCTATTTCCACTCACACTGGCATTCGGGAGTTTCAATCAACCGAATGAGGGGAGCATTCACATGTAACCAGATACCGTATAACTGTGGTGGTTTTCGTGTAATTCTGCACGAACGGAGACCGGCTCTTGCTACCAATTTCATGGAACTCTAACTTGGATACAACCACATGGTGAGCCGGTCAAACTTCCACACGATGCAACACGAAAACTACCGAATGGATTTTTGTGCAATTTGGATATGTTACTCCCAGTATCCTCAGCTACCAGGGGATTTTTATATTCCTATGTTATGTATAAAGTATATTTTTAAAATTTGGAAAATTGTTAATGTTTCTGGACAGCAGATAATTGAGTTTAGTATGTTGCTGAAACTCAATTATCTAGCCTGGCCCAGAGGAGGAGTCTGTTACTGTATAAATTGAATGCCTGTTGCTTCCAGTAAATCAGTCTTGTTCCAGCATTAAGCTTTGGCTCATGTGTGGATTATTTGGCGATACCAGCGTTATTTTACCCTGTTGTTATTCTGCTATTGGGAAAAAGGGAATACTAGACGGTAATACAAATCATTACTGATTTTGTGTTTAACTGAAAGGTTGACCTGGTAATAAATGTTGTTACATTTGGATTAAAAAAAGAAGTCCCAAGAGAATCAACCTGCATTCAATATTTTTGGATACACCTGTCCAATTATTTACAATTTTTGGATAAACTTTTGAAATATTTAATATAAAGAAAAATATGATTTTTTTTTATATTTTGATATGTTTTGATATATTTTTTTATATACATACATATATATAATAGATTTTTTATATTTTAATATTTTGAGAAAAACATTTTAAAAGTTTATTCAAAACTATTAAATTATTTGAAAACCTTATCCAACAATATTAAACCAAGGCCTTTATCGGAAAAATGTATATATATGATATCGCAACGGTACCACTCCATATATATAGAGGAATAGAGGAAGATTAGGGTTAATGCTCATATTTTTTATCACAGACCAGTAGCCTGCTTAGGCCTCGATTGAATTTGACAAAATTTTTCAAATTATTAATCTGCTCAAGTCACCATTCAAGACTATGGGAATTTTTATAGTGAAATCATTTGAAAATATTTTTCTAACAGAATAGAATGATTTCCGATTCTGATTCAAACAAATTCAACCAAGGCCTTAGTTGGTTCGTGTCATGTTCTAATGCCATCAGATAGGTCACAAACTTATAGTTACACTCTAAGCAATATAAACAATACAGTTTATTCTAACGGTGGCAAGAAGACTTTTTTAGTTCTGATACTCCATTGGGGCTAACCTGACCCAAGCTCGCATAGCTTATTGTTGCCATTCAGACGGGGCTGGTGCAATAAAAGGTTAATTATTATTTTTTGTCAATCTTTATTTTCTTTGCAATTGATTACAAACAGGGTTGTCATGCCCCAACAACAGGGCACGCTTTGCAATAAGAAGGTTATTTATGTGTGGAGAGATAAAACATATTTTTATAATGAGAAAATGAAAGCTTGAGTGAAAAAATATGGCAAAAAAAACCTTATATTATTTATAGTTTTCTCCATAATTTCCGACCTTCAAATGTTCCTGTCTGGCACATTCGAAGACAATGCGACTTACAACAGCTTCATAAACGCATTCCGAGAACAACGTTACTTAGCTGAAAGATCCATATAATATAGTGGATACATCCTGAGAAATGGTAGCCGGAAATATAAAATGGCTATAATTTCCCTGTAAACGTTTTTAAATTACATTGGATGTATTCCAACATTTCCATTTCCTCGATCGAGGTTCAGGGAGCAGGAGGTTTCTGTTAAACACTGCGGGGATAGGATGAAAATGGATTTGTAAGAATTCTGTGCAACAGTGCTTCAAAAACTGTAGCTTCTGTCCTGTCAACTAATGCAGTGGAGTCGTGCAAAAAAAATGCAGCACTTGGCACCAATATTTATACACTGCATCATTTTACTTTTTTGATGCTGTTGCACTGTTACTTTTTATGGTTGTAAATATAACATTTTTGTAATCGTTCCCCTCTTAAGACAGAGCCAGGCAACCGATCATTTGTCATGTCTGTTCAAGATAGACCTAATCTGGACTGTAGGTTGGCTTCTGTCAGCAACTAACATGCTGAATAAATAAATAAACTTATCTTCTGTTTGGATGCTAGGTATGGCTGTATCATGTTGACTCACACCACAAGTCACGCAGGGTAATACACAAAAGTTCGATTGGTTCCGTAAGAAATAGGGCAAAACCATCCGGCTAGGGGCGATATGGACCGCTAAACCCAGACATTGCTTACGCTATTTAACAATGCCCAGTATTTTGCAGTTCAGGCTCCGAATGAACCTGGATTGGTTCCGTATTTTAGCCGCAGTGAACGACGCCAGCATTCAAATAGTTCCAAACCTTTGGTGGCACCATCCAATGTGACTAACATGGACCACCATGTAGCTTTTACATAAAGATCTGAATTAAAGGACAGGAAATTCTCACCCATTCATCCCTCTTGTACACTGTAGTTGGATGAACTAATGCAAGTGGGGTGAAGATTTAAAAAAGGCTTAAAATTTAAGCAAATAAAGTTAATAATAAAGATTGATTGACTGTGAACAAAGTCTTTTTGACATGCTTTTAACCCCTCTCTTGCAGTTGTTACATCCCATTTATCATCCACCCAGTCATTATACGTCCCAAAGCCTTTTATCATCTCTCTCCATCCTCCATTCCTCCTTCACATTCCTCTTTTTCTATCCAATAGTATTTACTTTTTCTACTTTTCTCAAGAAATTAAATAAAATATTACTTTGTACAGGCACTGTTGCCATGGCAGCCAAAAATTACACCTAAAATAATCGACACTTCGTAACAGTCAAGGTTATTTCCTAAAAGGAGAATTGTCAGGAATTAACTAAACATTTTTTTCCTAAATTCATATTATCTTGTTCCACTTTCAAAAGCAACATTGTCATTAAAGCAACGCTAACTGTTGTTTGAATTGAAAGATTCAATCGTCAAAATGTTGAACTTCCGTTGCATGTGTTAAAACCAAAATTGTAGTAATTTGTTACCGTTAATTCACTTGGGGCACCATAAAAATTACAGTCACTTACTTAACAGATTTTGCACGAAAGTTTTGAAAAATACTAAATCTATACAGGAAGATAAAGTATTCTATCTCTGTACTGCCTCTGCCAAATAAATTTCTAATTTTAAATATTATGGCGAAGGGCATATTGAAGTTTTCAAATGTAAGATCTCACTTGGTTGAGTAACCAATTTTAAAGTTAACATCCATTAATATAATCTTATATTAATATGTATTTACACTGAAAACGACAGCGTGAACATTGTGACAGTATTCTCAATCGTAGTCTAAATTAATTTTCTCAGAGCTTTGACATTTCGTAATTCAAATGAGCTCACATCTACAAAGAAACTTTTTATTAATATTCTTAAAAAGAAAAAATGGAAAATGTGTTTTGCCCTATCCTCTTCATCTGACTTATGATTGTTTAAAACCTGCTTGGCTGCTTTCTCAGTTCCTTCAAACTGGCCGCTATCCCCGTCTTCTCGAAAAGAAACCACATTCTAAAATTCCTTCTAACATTTGATTCTTCCCTATTTTTCTCCACTTTCCTAGTCTGTACAAGTGTCTTGTTCAGAACCACATTTCTATTTCTCTGGTCTGGTCACACTAATATTCAATCTGACTTTCTCTCTGTGATCACCTTGGAGGAACCACAATCTTTTGAAGTTCATAATTTTCACAAATAGCACAACCTTGAAAGACCTCATCGATCCTTCTCTTCTTTGATCTCTCCATGACATTGTTACAGCCAATAGGAGCTGAGTAGTGCAGTCCATGTGTCAAGAATGAGTAGACATCTGCTGAGATGCACCCCTACCACCTGTGGAGGTAAGTTCTTTCTCCACCAAACCATCTATAATTCTCCGTCTAACTTTTCCCCTATGTAATATCATAATTTTAGCGCTGTATCATAAAAAGAAGCATGGATGCAGCGACCTGCCAGATATCTGCCAGATACAGCTGGACTAGGCAACATGGCAGTCCGCCGAGTCGGGACGCCACGTGATTGTTGGGCATTCAGGGTAAGTGGCAATATGCTGACATTACCCTTTGATCCATGACATTCTTACTTCCATTTTGACATGACTTATTCTAAGCATTTGTCGTGTCACTTTGGAGTCTTTGGTGGCGTAAAAACCAGCTGTGATTGTTTATTTTGACCTTGCTAGCTATTCGATTATCCCGATCTCTGTACTCCCAATATTTTGATCTTTACCTTTTATTTTTATTTTATTGCTGTTAAGTTTGGCCACTCATGGACAATCCATGCTGTCTGTTTCACCTCCCGTGACATTATACTACCCATTCTTTGTTAAACTAGTCAGACTATTGCAGTATTACTATTAGAAAGGGCCAAGAGGTGCACTGTGCTCATGTTCCCCTGAAGCTTCAGAGGCCAGGCCTGTATGCAACTACGTCTCATGCCAATACTGGTACTGCGCTAGCGATGATGTCACAAATAAAGGATGACTCAATACAAGGTTTTTTTCCCCTAAACATTGGCTTGCTATTTTTCTGGCATTATAGAAAAAAATATATATTTTTTTTGTTCTCAGTATTCACACCGAGAACACAGTTTAAATAAAGAGTTTCTTTAAAAAAAATTCCAAGTGCGCAGAGACATTCTGAGTAATTCATCATAGCAGATCTGGAAAGTATATGCCCAAGAGAACAAAGTCATGTATATGCGATGAAAGAGATTCCATATACTCTGCAGGTTATAACCGTGCCATTTAATGACTGCGTTTTATGATATATCGAGGGAGCCTCGTAAGGCAATCATTAGGCTGATTCCATCGTTTAACTTCATGCACCTTTCATAGGTTACACAGAACTAGCCTTATCTCTTCCTTGAAGTCGTTGATATGATTAATTGGGTGACCATCTCCAGGAGATGTAGAGTCGGGCATGTAACTTCGGTTACTGTTCTCCATGCACCAACAAAAAAATGGTAACACCCTGAAAGCCCCGTATCTGATGTAATCATCTCCAATTACAAGACAGGTGGAAGAGGTAGACTAAAGAGACTCAGATCATTCCGATAAGGGGATTACGGACCAAAGAAACAGCATTTAAAGCGGAGGAGCTGAGAATAAAAAAGAATCTTGGCACGAATGACTCAAACAAACATACTTGGGTAGCAGCAGCATCTCCTACATCATTTTACAAGCGTTGATCTTTGAAATGCTGACTCTTACTACATTAACTACAAGAGAAAAATGTCTGCTTGCTCCCTGTAGACGTATGTTGGTAGCTGTGCTAATATTTATCAGAGGATTTCAACGATGCACAGCAGAACGAAAGATGGTATAGGCTGCATCTTTGCCCCTGTTGCCTTTAATGATCCTGGATTGCATGGTACTAGCCACGCTTCAAGATAGTGTTGCCTCTATGAACCTTTTAATGTTCATTCCAGCACTGAAACTGTTAAAAAAATATTAGAGGGTTATTCACTAAGCCATAAATGCTCATCCAAATGGCAGCATTTGGATAAAATAGCTGAATTGGAGGAGAAAATCCAATTAGATTATTTGCAATTCAGATGCAAATTCAGAGACTCTGTGTGAATTTTTAAATCCCTCTTCAAGGAATTCAGGTTATGAACAAGTAAATTCTGTGCAAAGAATACAAGTTTGAATATTTATCAAGCTCGTTACTGCATCTGCATTGCCCCTGATTTTTTGGGCAGTTCGAGGGATCACATTTTGTTGAAAAATTACATATTTTGGTCTGGATGCGTAAGATGTCTGCATGCATAGCAAAGGATGTTAGGACCCCTTAATAGCCAATTGGAACCTGCACAATGGTGAAACCTACTCGCATACCTTCTGTGTCATTGGTAAAATGCTAGTTGGTTAGTTGGAGTGGCAGGAGCCAACTCAGTCCCTCCTTTAAAAAATGGACTAGTGGTTCAACTATCTTGTCTAACCATCAGAAATAGTGTCTAACCATCAGAAATAGTCCAGGAGCCATGCTCTAGGTACAATTCCAGGGAAGACTGAGTCTCTCTGGAGTCATATACTTTCTAGTAAGTTACTAGAACTATACCGAGTCCAGTTTCAGCAGTCATAAGCAAGGCCGCCATCAGGGCATGACAACCGTGACAATTGTCACGGTCCCGGCGGTCCTGGGGGGCCCGGCGGTCCTGGGGGACCTGGCCCACAGCCGGATTGCTAGAGCGGGCTCGAGATGACAGACTGATTTGTCGAGCGGGCCCGACAGTAGGGGGGGATCCAGCGGCTTAGGTCAGGCCGCCGGGAGAGTGCCTTGCACTGCAGTGCACAAATCCCTGTGACTGTGGGTTACCACGGCAATGCTCTGAGACTTCAAGTGTCAGAGCTCGCGAGACAATCTCCACATGGTCTGACTGCACCTCTGCACCCGTGGAGGCAGAGCTGCAGACAGGAGCGCAAGGGCCAATGCCACCGGACCAAAAGGGTGCAGGAAAGAAGAGACCACTGGATCACCAGGGACAGGGAGTCGGGACTTCACTCAAGAGGTAAGTTAATGGCTCACTGCCCCCTTCCCTCCCTCCACTTATTGCCACCCTCACCTCCCCCCACTCACTGCCACCCTCCCCTCCCCATCCACTGCAACTTCCTCACCTCCACTGCCACCCTCCCCACCACTGCCAACCTCACCTCCCACCTCACTGCCACCCTCCCTCCCACCCACCACCCTCACATCTCCCACTCACTGCCATTCTCCCTCCCCCACTCACTGCCAACCCACACCCTTCCCCACTGCCATCCCCACTCACTGCCACCCTCATATCCCCACATCCCCCATCATTGCCACCCTCCCCACCACTGCCACCCTCACCTCCCTGACCTACTGCCACCTCCCCATCCCCATCACTGCCACCCTCCTCCCACTCACTGCCACCCTCCCCTCACCCACTCACTGTCACCCTCCCCCACTTACTGCCACCCACACCAACACCTAACTGCCATCCTCACCCCACACACACACCATCCCAACCATTACTGCCATCCACCTCCATCACTGCCACCCTCCCCCACTCACTGCCACCTTCCCCTCCCCCACTCACTGCCAGCAATTAGGTCAGGCCATCAGGAGAGTGCCGTGCACTGCAGTGCACAAATCCCTGTGACTCCTGTCTGCAGCTCCGCCTCCACAGGTACAGAGCTGCAGACCATGATTGTCAGTGAGCTCAGCCAATCAGAGCATTGCCGTGGGTTACCATCCCCCACTCACTGCCACCCTCCCATCCCCCACTCACTGCCACTCACACCTCCTCCACTAACTGCCATCCTCCCCCCCACTCACTGCCACCCTCACATCCCTCATTCACTGCCACCCTCCCTCCCCCACTCACTGCCACCCACACCTCCCCACTCACTGCCATCTTCTCCCCCACTCACTGCCACCCACACCCCACTCACTGCCACACCACATCCCCCCATCACTGCCACCCTCCCCCACTTCACTGCCACACCACACCTCCTCCACTAACTGCCATCCTCCCCACTCACTGCCACCCTCCTCCCCATTCACTGCCACCCTCCCCACTCACTACCACCCATTGCCCACACTCCACTGCCATCCTTCCCTCCCCCCACTCACTGCCACCATTCCTCCCCCATCACTGCGCCACCCTCACATTCCCCCATCACTGCCACCTCCCCACTAAATGCCACCCTCCCCACATTGCCACCCACACCTCCCCCACTTACTGTCACCCCCACAAAAAGTCCTCCCCTTTACCATGCCACACTCACATCTATCCCTGCTAATCCTGTATTACACTCCCCTCCAACAACGTTGCCACACTCACTCTATCACATTAATACATCCAATCCTGTCACACTCAACCCCCCTCGCTCTGCCACACTCACCGTGTCATATTAACCCCTCAATCGTGTCACACTCCCCTCGTCTTGTCTCATTCCCTCCTCCAACCATGCCACACTAGCACCAAATGCTGTCACACTCACTGATTCACACTTCAACCATGTCACACTGAACCTGTTACATTAATCCTCCTTAAAGGGATACTCCAGGTACCCAGACCACTTCTGCCCATTGGAGCTAGTTCTTCTGTACAGGGGTGGATCTAGAGACAATGCTGGATTTTGTAACGGGTTCTTAAAGGTGGACACAAACTTACAAATATGCATATTGTTGAACTTTAGCTGTTTTAGCACCACAGTATAAAGTTCTGAAAGAGAGACAGGAAGAAGAAAAAGGTAAGAAGATCACACTCCTCCTCTCTAGCACCACAGATACCATAGAGGACAGACAATAAAATGTTACTAGCAACTGCAAGCCATGCACCAGCGACTATTATGAAAGGTTCACTATAGGGTCAGGAACACAAACATGTATTCCTGACCCTATAGTGTTAACACCACCATCTAGCCCCCCTGGGCCCCTCACGCCTCCATAAATATAGCAAAATCTTACTGTATTCAAGCTTGAAGCTGTAACACTGCATGCTGATAGACTCAGAAAAACAAGCAGTCTGCTGACATCATCAGTGGTGTTAGCCTGATCCAATCACAATGCTTCCCCATAGGATTGGCTGAGACTGACAAAGAGGCAGATCAGGGGTAGAGCCATCATGATTCAAACCAGGGCCGGCGCGTCCATAAGGCGGCACAGGTGGCCACCTTAGGGCGCACTGGTTTCGGGGGCGCAATATTTCAGTGACCGGCAGGAGGGAAGCTCTCCCTCCTGCCAGGCCACCTTTTGGATCCCCGGCGCGGCGTGCGGCAGTGCTGTGATCAGACGCGGCGAGGGAGCTCTAACCTCTCTGCTCTGCTCCCTCGCGCGCTGCCTGCTGATGCCGCGGGAGCTGGAATATGATGTCATATTCCGGCTCCCGCGGTATCAGAAGGCAGCCGCGAGGGAGCAGAGGGTGGAGATTAGAGCTCCCTCGCCGCGTCTGATCACAGCACTGCCGCACTGGACCCCAGGGAATGATTCATCATCCACACCAGCTCTCCAGGTAGGGAGGCTGGGTGGAATATGTTTATTTATTAAAATAATTAGTGAGTGTGTGTATGCGTGTCTGTTTGTCTGTGAGTGACTGTCTGTGATTGAGTGTGTGTCTGTCTGTGTGAGTGTCTGTGTGACTGTGTGTGCATGTGTGTCTGTGGAGGACTGTCCAGACAGTGTGTGTGTCTGCAGAGTGTATGTGTGCCTGGAGGACTGTGCGGTCTGTGAGTACCATCTGTGATTGTGTGTGTGTTCAGCGTGAGCAGGCGGTGGGTGCCTGAGGACTGTGCCTGTGAGTGACTGTCCAGATTGAGTGTGTCTGTCTGTGTGAGTGTCTGTGACTGTGTGTGTGTGTCTGTGAGTGACTGTCTGTGATTGTGTGTGTGTGTCTGTGTGTGAGTGTATGTGTGCCTGAGTGACTGTGTGTCTGTGAGTGACTGTCTGTGATTGTGTGTGTGTGTGTGTCTGTGTGTGAGTGTATGTGTGCCTGAGTGACTGTGTGTCTGTGAGTGACTGTCTGTGATTGAGTGTGTGTGTGTGAGTGTCTATGTGTGACTGTGTGTGTGTGTGTCTGTGTGTGAGTGTATGTGTGCCTGAGTGACTGTGTGTCTGTGAGTGACTGTCTGTGATTGAGTGTGTCTGTGTGTGAGTGTCTGTGTGTGACTGTGTGTGTGTCTGTGTGTGAGTGTATGTGTGCCTGAGTGACTGTGTGCCTGTGAGTGACATTCTGTGATTGAGGTGAGTGTCTGTGTGTGACTGTGTGTAAAGTCTGTGTGTGAGTGTGCCTGAGGACTCCCAAAATGTGGAGTGAGACATCTCTGTACTGAGTGAAAAGGTTTTTGTTGTAAGAACAATATGATATGGAATTCTCTGCCTGAAGGAGGTGGTTTGTCAGAGTCCATACAGATGTTTAAACTGAAATTGATAAATACTTACAAAACATAACATACAGGGATATAATCAGGGGTAATAGCTGCTTGATCTAAGGAGACATCTGACTGCTATTTTGGGGTCAAGAAGGAATTTTTTCCTAGTTTGTGGCAAAATTGGAAGTGCTTCAGACCAGGTTTTTTGCCTTCTTTTGGATCAACAGCAACAACATTTCTGAGGAAGGCTGAACTTGATGGACGCAAGTCTCTTTTCAGCTATGAAACTATGAGTGTGTGTCTGTGTGTGAGTGTCTGTGTGTGACTGTGTGTGAGTGTGTCTGTGTGTGAGTGTATGTGTGCCTGAGTGACTGTGTGTCTGTGAGTGACTGTCTGTGATTGAGTGTGTGTCTGTGTGTGTGTATGTGTGTCTGTGTGTGAGTGTATGTGTGCCTGAGTGACTGTGTGCCTGTGAGTGACTGTGTGCATGAGTATGTGTGTCTGTGAGTGAATGTGTCTGTGAGTGTATGTGTGTGTCTGTGAGTGAATGTGTCTGTGAGTGTATGTGTGTGTCTGTGAGTGATTGTATGAGTGTGTGTGTGTGTCTGTGAGTGCTTGTATGAGTACTGCATGTGAGTGTATGAGTGTGGCAGTGTATGTGTGTCTGTCAGTGTGTGTTTGTGAGTGTCTGCCAAATCAGTGAGAGTATCTTTGTCATTGAGTCTGTGTGTGAGTATCAGTGTGTCTGTCAATGAATGAGTGTGTGTCAGATCAGTGAGTCTGTGTGTTTGTCATTGAGTGTGTGTGACTGTCAGTGTGTATACACCACTGAGTGTAGCGTGGCGGAGCGCAGTACAGGAGCTTCTGTTTCCTGTACCCGGCCAGACTGACCGGAGGTGCTCACTGAGAGAGCACTCCCTGTCAGTCTGGCCAGGTACAGAAAATTGAAGCTCCTGTAGGGGATATCCTCCACTTGGCAACGCTACAAGAGAGGTAGGAGGCACACCAGGAAGGGGAGTGCGACCACTAAAGGGGTGGGGGTGCACCAAGGGACAGGGAGGGGAGGGGAGAGAAACACCAAGGGACAGGAAAAAGGGGGGAGAGCTTAGAAGAACACTAAGGGACAGGGAAGGGAGGGGACCACTAATGGACGGGGAGAGGGGCTGGTTAAGAGGCACATAGATGAAGATGTTATTTTTTTGGGGGGGGGGGTGGAAAGATACATCTTCGCCTATGTACCCAAAAATCTTTGCACCGGCCCTGATTCAAACACAGCCCTGGGCAATCAGCATCTCCTCCCAGAGATGAATTGAATCAATGAATCTCTAGGAGGAAAGTTCAGTGTCCGCATGCAGAGAGAGGAGACACTGAATGTTTGGATGCATTTTAGGCAGCCATGACCCAGGAAGGATCTCTAACAGCCATCTGAGGAGTGGCCAGTGAAGTTATCACTGAAAAGACAGTGTTTACAGCAAAAAGCCTAAAGGTAATGATTCTACTCACCAGAACAAATTCAACAAGCTGAAGTTGTTCTGGTGACTATAGTGTCCCTTTAACACATAACAACAGTGACAAATGACAACACACATGGAGTCACTGTGTTTCTACAGCAACACTGATACAGATCCATAGTCTCCAGCCTAACAAATCCCATAACCCCACTAATGAGCACTTTTTGATTTAAAAAATATTAGCAGAACATGTATTTGAAGCAGGCGATGCATAGCAAGCAGATAAAATATCATAACACAGCAATTTAGAGTATAGATTGCAGACAAACGTAAAATTTTAATTATGTAAATGTAAACAAATTCTTGTTCTCACTTGTTCGTTCAGCCTTTAAAAAATATTTGGGGACTGTAAAGCTTTAGACAGTATACAGTGTCCGTTATCAAGGTGTTATTTCACACAGGGTCTGAAATGTTGTTATAAAAGCACAAACACAATGTTTCTCACATACAGTGTCTGTGACAGAGGTAGATACATAAAAATGGACAAATATGTTGCTTATAGGTATTTGTAATGGCTCTGAAGGCATTACCAGCAGTACAGCTTCCTGAAAATGGCAACAAAATGTAAAAGAAAGTCTACATTTGAACATTATGCCCATTTACAGTAAAATAAAAGTTAAATCAAATATTTCTAAAATAAAGGTATTTAATACGTCTATATTAATCTTCATCAGTCTCTGTAATGCTAAAAGTGAAATGCTAAAGTCCATTCACTCCTCACCCCTCCATGACAGTACGAATGATATGACCCATTGAAACTTCCTGTACTGTTTCAAAGGGGATAAGCGTGCATTTTCAGCAACTTTGCTGGTTTTATATCAGTGACTAGTGGTTATGTTCATCTACAGGCTGGTAATCATAACTAGAGTATAAATAAGGGTTAGTGAAACTTATGGACTAGATTTCATACTGGAAAATCGTCAAAATAAAATGTTTACACTCAATTTAGGTGCAAGCACTGTGCAAGCACTGTACAGTGAACACTAGATGCCAGGCTGACATGCCCCCTTCAGTGGGTGAGCACACACACTTCTTAGGCGGAGGAGCCACCCTGTCCTGATTACATATCTCCCAATGTTGACATGTATGCAGTACAAATTCTTACACAGCTATGTGTGCTGTGCTAACACACACGCGGTGTAAATTGCCTGATAGTAGACATCTATCAACAGGTTGGTGGCTCGGACAGCATGCAAGAGAAGAGATCTGATTTGGGTAAGGAACCATGCTGAGTGCTTAGGCTAATATCAAAATCCTTGTCAATTCAGGAATTGGATGACGAGGAGGTCTATTCTCATGTAGCACAAGAACTTGGACAGCTTAACAGAGAAGCTCAATCTATACAGAATGATGTAAAAGGGACAGGGGTGGAGTTGACTGCTGGAGATTTACTAATGCATAACAACATGGCAGGTAAATAAATTATAGGATTTCAGTAACAGGTTCATTGCTCAATTGCTACTACAACAGGCTGTAATGGTTAAATACTTGACGTAAGACTTTGGAACAATATAGATGGGCAGTGGTACGGCCATCTGAATATGGATTAATTTTCACCTTGCTGAGCATGGCATTATCAATTATTTTCTCTCTATTAACTCTGTGCACCATTAAAATAAAATGGGCCTATTCCTTTAATTTGAGGACTAGTTTTTGGCATAATTTGGGACTTCATTAACTTATTCTTGAGCTTCACACAAAAATGAGCTTATCCCTCTCTTCATCCTACATATGGTAAATGTAGACATGTATGAGAGCCACTTCATCTTGTAGAAATCACTTACTATTCTCCTCGGAAGCAATAAGTCAGCAGAATTGCGGCATCTGGATAAAAACTAAATTGTTCCTAGGTTGCACAGTGTCAGTTTTTTTTTAATATGTCTCTTATTAAAACGCTGATGATGCCTTTCTGCATTGCCATCCCCTCCCCACCCCGGTCCCCTGCATCCCAGCTGCACTGCGATCACAAAAAAGTGCGCACAAAAAAATAAAACAATTTAAATAATAAACTCATTCTTATGTAAGTCCAACTTATATCTTAAAAAATACTTTCAGCCCATGAATGCCTTTTTAAGATATAAGTATAGATAATGCATTAGAATAGGGGTGTCCAAAAGGTAGAGCCCTAAATGATGTAGAACTACAGCTCACATGATGCTTTGCATGCCTTCAGAATAGCAAAGCATCATGGAAGCTGTAGTTTTAAAACATCTGGGGATCTACCTTTTGTGCACCCCTGCATTAGAACATAGACAAAATACATTAAAAAACCTTGCATTTTTCTTGTAGCCCCATGTAGCCAAGCGCAGCTAAGCGGAAAAAGGCCTTGACAGGGGTTAGGAGGCGGGCCTAGGAGGAAGTAAGCAAGGGAGTGGAGTTATGGGTAAGTGGGTTCGGTTATTAAAATGGGCAGCCATTTTAGTTAATTCATTCTAACTTCCTACCTGGTTAAGTTTGTCCCACCCACCCACCCTCCCTGTTTTGTTATGTGTGGTTTTTGTCCCGTTTTTTCACAGCGGCGGGACGGGGAGCTGAAGGAGAGGAAATAGGCTCCCCAGGATGAACGTAATGGAAGACAAACAAGTGGTGGTCATTGGTGGTTGATAGGTTTCGAGTCCTGTCGGTGGCTCAGAACCTGGTGGGGTAGGGGTATCCGGGTATACCCCTGCCGTGGTTAATGGATGGTTGGCACTTTACATCGATTGGAATAATGTTGATGTATGTTATATATATATGTTTATTTATATGGGGGTCATTGCCCTTTATATGTTAATGGAAGGAATAGGATGCGAGGGCGGAGTATGGGGGCAATGACCCATGTTTACTTGTTAAGTTATTATTATTATTATTATTGTTATTATTATTGTTTGCTAAATAAAGCTGTGGACATATTTCCCCATATCCTCTAGTATGTGCGTTATTGGGTTGGGTTATGGGGTGGTTGTCCTGGATTCCGACTGCCCAAAATGGCGACTATACACCTGTCAAATATTTCTGCACTTGCACAGGTATACGAAAGCAGCAGAGAGACCCCTCGCAGAAGAAGACTAAACAGGACAATCTTATTCTGGTTTATTGAGAGTGGGGGTCACATCCTATAAGCCCTTTGCAGGAATTTATGCAATATGTCATTTAGACTCCAGTCACAGAATCACTAATACTGCAGCTGATATCCGTTTTTCATAGACAAGAATACAGTTTTGTGCAAGGGGCTGTTCACATTACTCCCTGAAGACACTAAGAGTGCATGCGCGAGTGGAGCGATGTACACAGTACGTACACTGCACAGCTATAAATTGGACAGATGATAAACTGTTATATAGCTGCTGCAATTATTTTAAATTACTGGAGTTATTTATTTATTTATTTTTTGCATTTTGTTTCCCCGTCTTTATTTTTAAACGTTGAAGAATTAAACAGTGAACAAATAAAAAACTGTTTAAAAAGCATAAAAAAAATGCATGCAAACAGAAAAATACTAACTTGTTTTATACAAGACTTTTACTACAGGAGTTTACAAGCAGATGTCAGCAGTATAGTATTAAACAAAAAACAATTAAACCTTGAATAAAGGATAAGAAATCAACATTAAAGATCTAAATTGAACAGGGAGCATTTTTGATAGAAAGAGAAAAAAAGGGGGGGAGGAGATGAAAAAGAGATGTGAGATAGCAGTGGTGAATGTTAAAGTTTCAAGAAACTGGGGTACTCGACTCTACCCCTGGAATTTGACTCTGTCCTCTGAAATGTCAGGCTATGTCCACTAAACCCCATGCACTCATGCAGTAGTGTATCCTGGTTTTGTGCTGCCCTAGGCAGGACAAAACTCAGGCGCCCCCCACCCAACCCTTCCCCCCCGCCCCACCTTCTAACTACACACACACACACAGTCAGACACAAACACACACACAGTCAGACACAAACACACACACACAGTCACAAACACACACAGTCAGACACAAACACACACGGTCAGACACAAACACACACACACAGTCAGACACACACACAATCACTCACATTAACTTTTTTTTTAATTTAAACCTCCCCCCAACCTCCTTACCTTTGGGAGTGCTGGGGGGGTCTCTCTCTCCCTGATGGCCCAGTGGCTGCCGGTCGGGCTGGGCGGCGCTGGCCGCTGTGCGGGCGGCTGGCGAGGGAGCTCTTCCTCTGAGCGGTCTGCTCAGCTCCCTCGCGCGCCGCAGAGTGAGGCTGGGAGCCGGAATATGACGTCATCTTCCGGCTCCCAGCCTCACTCTGCGACGCGCAAGGGAGCTGAGCAGTCAGCTCAGAGGAAGTGCTCCCTTGCCAGCTGCCCGCCCACTCGGCATGTCTGTTAGCCGCGAGGATAATTAGGCATTTGCCCTGGGCATTTGGGGGCGGCGTTTTTTGCCGCCCCCTGAAAAATGCCGCCCAAGGCAATTGCTTTGTTTGCCTCGCGGCTAATATGTCCCTGCACTCATGCACTGTTCAACACAACACACCTATAATTACATGTATTTGGGAAACAATAGCCATTTTAAAAAGGCCCAACTCCATTCTTTAATGTTGTTACCCAATCGCTGCCCTAAAACACAGGACAATACACAGGTCTGTCTTTTAAGGAGTACAGGATCGGATGGCCTAATGCAAAGCCAATAGGTGAAGTCAGAAATCCTATCCGAGCAGACCTGGTATTTCTAGGGGGGAAGGATCTAAAATGGGGCGTTTTTTCAAAATGCCCCACACTCTGTACATGATTAGTAACACAAACCACCCAGAGGAAACTCCAGATTTGGAGATTTTGTCATATCTTGGGACTTTTATGTGATCTTTTTACACAACCAAATTGCTAACTGGATTGGCTGTCCTGGCACTGCAGTGGTTTACCAAGCTGTAATGCAGGCATGCCCAAATGCACATCCACCTGTGGCATTTTTCTTCAGCTATCTGAGTCTACATAAGCAATGATGCAGCCCTGGACACGGACATACCATGGAGGTAAGTGTGCTTTTTACTTACCTTCATGTTATTACTCATCCCAGTAAGTACTTCACTACCATTTACAGAGGAATGATTTAATAAGCCCCACCTCCTATAGTCTGTAAGCTCGTTTGAGCAGGGTCCTCTTCAACCTATTGTTCCTGTAAGTTTTCTTGTAATTGTCCTATTTATTGTTACATCCCCCCTCTCAAAATATTGTAAAGCGCTACGGAATCTGTTGGCGCTATATAAATGGCAATAATAATAATAAGGAATTTTAACTTTTAGAGACACAACGGGATTTACACTCGGGATATTTTTTTACAATTCCAATTCTCCATCCCTTACCTTAAATGGTTAATGCAGAAGAGAAACAAGCTAAAATACTAATACACACACAACTCTTAAATTGATTCCAAGCCAGTGAGCCGAATCACTAACCACAGAACAAAATATAATACTGACAAATCGATCCTGTCGTAACACACGTATATTGCAATTAAAGGGATTCACACGTACATTGTGTTTACGTGTAAAAAAAATAAAAAAAATACAAAGAATGTACAGTATGTATTGTGCTAGCAAAATGGCAAGTTTCTGTTTGAAGAGATAACGTTATTTTGACGTTATTGGCTATTTTTTCATATGACATCACTATCCCGCGTCACAGGCAAACTCATGCAATATAGAATATTATACTCTTTGTTATCTTATGCTGAAACCTGTTATCTATATACTGAGACAATAGTTGCCACAGGTAAGCTGTGTGATATCAACCAGATACACAATGTAAACATGCTTTATCACATTCCCCTAATTGGTACCCCCATGTACCTATAAGCAACCCAAGACTCTCCTCTACAAAAATCTGTCTATATATATATATATATATATATATATATATATATTACCTATTGCATTACATTATTATTATTTTATTAAATATTACTAGTAATAAGTTATTCGTGATTTGTCTGATCATTTCCACCCTATTTTGCTTCTATCGATATATAGCATCATTTAACAGACTTCTTAAAAAAATGACCTAGTTACATGATAGAATTTCTACCACCATATGGTGATAAGGAAACAAGGACCCTCCTTCCCTCAACAACTAAACAAATGATCAAATTGAGATTGTTCATTTCTGGATAAATACCTAACTTTCTATGAAAGTGTAAATAATCATTTATTTGTGTAAATGTTTACATATATTTTTTTAAATCTTGTAAATATATATGTACCTATCTCTGTGAGAAAGCAAACAATCATTTGTGGGCAGAAATGTTTACATCATTTTTTTAGTGTTTACAATTTGTTTTGGTGAATGTTTGCACTTCTAAAAGTGTAAACAATCGTTTGTGTGCAGAAATGTTTACATCATTTTTTTAGTGTTTACAATTTGTTTTTGTGAATGTTTGCACTTCTAAAAGTCTAAACAATCGTTTGTGTGCAGAAATGTTTACATCATTTTTTTAATGTTTACAATTTGTTTTTGTAAATGTTTGCACTTCTAAAAGTGTAAACAATCGTTTGTGTGCAGAAATGTTTACATCATGTTTTTAATGTTTACAATTTGTTTTTGTAAATGTTTGCACTTCTAAAAGTCGTTTGTGTGCAGAAATGTTTACATCATTTTTTTAATGTTTACAATTTGTTTTTGTAAATGTTTGCACTTTTAAAAGTGTAAACAATC
>OW240917.1:242542942-242588101 GCA_933207985.1 Pelobates cultripes
TGTTTGGTAAATATGGGAATTCTATGCCTTGGATAGGGTATTCACACATGTGACTTAAACCGAACATTGCATTGTACTGAATAAAATGTGCTCAGATAAGTTAAGTTAAAATAATCATATTTCAACTGGATTTGCTTCTAATAAATATGATAACTGCAAAACTGGTAGAGATGTGGTTATTTTAAAGGGACACTATAGGCACCAAAACAACTGTAACTTAATGAAGCAGTTTTGGTGTATAGATTATGCCCCTGCAGTCACACTATTCAATTCTCTGCCATGTAGGCATTAAATCACTTTAGTTTCTGTTTATGCAGCCCTAGTCACACCCCCCCTAACTGTGACTAACACAGTTTGCATGAAAAGAAAAAAGGTTTACATTTTAATCTGATGTTAACTTGCTTTAGAAGCTTTCATCTCCTGTTCTGAAAATGTAAAATTAATCACACACAGGAGGCTCCTGCGGAGCAGTAGATAAGAGATTCTAAATAACACAGAAGGTGCAATAAAGGAAGTGTAAACATTAGATCTCACTTACAGGAAGTCTTTAAGAAGTCTGTGTAAGTCACATGCATGGGGGTGTAGTTAGGACTGTATAAACAAAGTGATTTAACTCCTAAATGGCAGGGAATTGAGCAGTGAGACTGCAGGTGCATGATCTATACACAACAATGCTTCATGAAGCTAATTGGTTTGGTGACTATAGTGTTCTTTTAACTTAATTTAGTTAAACCAGACTATAGTCAATCCACACTGAATAATTGCGTTCTCATTTTAAACCAATGCTTACTAACTGTCCTAACGTATTCAGACAGTCCCTACAGTAGAGTATGTGTTCTGCTGGGAGCAATTGTCCCAAATGCTGCCTGTCACTAGTAAATAGGTTTTGTGTTTTGACAATGAATTGGGTAATTGCAACGTGTTAGTGTTGTATCTCAATCTCTAAATTGAACTTTAATCACATACAGGAGGCTTTTGCAGGGTCTAGCAAGCTATTAACATAGCAGGGGTTAAGAAAATCTTAATTAAACAGAACTTGCAATAAAGACAGCCTAAATAGGGCTCTCTTTACAGGAAGTGTTTATGGAAGGCTGTGCAAGTCACATTCAGGGAGGTGTGACTAGGGTTCATAAACAAAGGGATTTAACTCCTAAATGGCAGAGGATTGAGCAGTGAGGCTGCAGAGGCATGTTCTATACACCAAAACTGCTTCATTAAGCTAAAGTTGTTCAGGTGACTATAGTATCCCTTTAAAAAAAATCTTGTAATCTGGACAGTATTATTTACAATATTTATTTGAAAATTTCAGACAACTGGGTGAGATAGGTCAGTTGGTTTATACACCAACTATCGATTCCCAGCAGGGAAAATTCAACTGTTATCATTTAGAGATTGATAAAAAGAGGTCCTAGTGAGTATAAATACCTGTGGGTAATAGATTAATCAGCGCCTGATTATCTTACAAAATACAAGGGTGTGCACTATAATGCAAATATACGTTTGTCCAAAAAAGACACACATCCATCTTAAGGAAATTATAGTCATGATTGTATTTATTTTTTCTCCAAATCTCCTTTACCTGACCACTAACTCTGTACTAAAAAAAAACTTTAAAGGGATACTCCAGCACCATGACCACATCATTGGTTTGAAGTGGTCATGGTACCTGGAAGCTACATGTGCAACATTTTGCTATAAAGTTAAAAAAAAAATATTGTATTTTATGACTTTTGTGTAGTTTACACTGCTGGTCTGCTTTTTTAATTGAGGAGTAATTAGGGGATAGATAATGGCAGAGGGACGGGGGGAGGGGAGGGAGGGAGAGTAGATAACCCCATTATGCGGCTCTCCCTAAAAAAAGTGGGAAGGACAAGGCCGATCAGGGTTAATGATCTTATTCTCTGTTATTTACTGCTTACGGTATGATTTTCCTGAGGGTGGAGAAGAACGATTCCACCAGTGGGAGTTGTGGGATCCAGACATTCGCTCGCCGCTCAAAAGCACACTGGTGTTCTTTGTTAAGAGAGCCAAAGTGGCTACTAAGATTTTTTTAGCCCTATTAAAATTAAGCGTTTATGTATTTCTAAGTATGTATTTGGACTTTTGTTATTGTTGAATTTTAGACTATAAAAGTTTTATCTTTTTCAAAGCACATTAAATAATTTTATTGTTTGCTATAAATATATATTAGCATGTTTTCCATTATATCACATGTGGGTGATATTTAAGTGTGGAAGATACAAACATTTGTATACATATTTCACACGGGGTTTCTACTTGTTGTTAAGCAATTCTGCACCTCATTATGTTTATATAGGCCTTGGGGTCTAAATGGTACTTATTTTATTGATCTGCGAAGGATGGAAAGCATGGTTGATCATAATGATAAATTCCATCTATTTTTTGTTATGACTTTCACATTGATCGATATATATGTCTGAAAAGGGTAAGAACGTTTTGTTGACATAAAAGTTTAACTTTTACTAGAGAAGAGATAAATGTGGTTTATGGCTAATGAGATATATGAATGATCTAGAACTATCAATATATCTACACAAACCATCTCATTGGCTTCAGAGTTGAATCTTGGAACTTACCGGTCTCCCCCCAGATGGGGAGGTATTCATCTTGCTGGATGTCCAACATGATCTCCAGCCCATTGCCGGTTCCTCCTTTCATAGTAGTGAGCAAGGGTCTACCATCCTGTCCTGAATTGAACATGTAACATTTCCCATATCGTGTGAACACCTAGAACGAGAGAAATACATTTTATCAGCTACAGCTCCAAGAAGATCATATGATATAGAGATACCTAGAACAAGTACAAGAAGCTTAAATCTCATTAATGCTGTTCAGAAAAGATACTAAGTAGAGATATATAAACTATTGCATCACAGAGTTAGATGCTGCCTGTCCTGAAGATAATTCTGTTGGTCTGCAATACTTAACGATTCCTCTTAGCCTACAAACCTGTATCTTCTGAATTTAGTTTATTTTTTTAACTTTTACCACAACTTTCTTCATTCAGTATTCCTGAGATGTTAGTGAGATGTGTTTTGCAGAAAATAAGTTGAGGGGTCCTTCTTGGATACAAAAACTTAAGAAATCATGTTTCCACAACTATTCCCAGCTTAAGGTGCTTGAGAAGGGGAGTTGTATCATGCTTGGCCTCACCACAATTTTTTTGGTAAATAGATATATATATATATATAAAAAATGTGTTCTTTTGTAAGTACATTGGACAGAAAATGACAGGAAGAAGAAATCAGTTATTGTCTATTCCAGGACAGTAAAATTGCACTTAAGTTCAAAACTCATAATTTACAGTATAACCAAATAATCAATGGCTAGAATTCCAGATTCTTGCTACTTTTATCTATTTAAAAATTCACCAAATCCAACTAATGTCTAATTTTTTTTTTTTTCTTAATTTTTTTCTCATTTTATAGAGACTTATTGGTGTCTTGTATGCTTTCTCTTGGCATATTAGACATTGGTTGTATTCGTTGCATACTTCTGGGTTACCCCCATTTATAATTCCCTAAGCACGAGGTTAAGTTTTCTTTGAGTAGACTATTTTGTACTATTTAAAACTACACCTTCAATTCCTTTACAGTAAAGGTTTAGAAGACCATAGTGTGTTACGTTTGTTTCACAATCAGGCACTAGCTGAACCATAAAAATCATAGATTTGTAGGTGACTAGGCCCCCAAGTTCCAGATGACATAGACACTTTGACCCTACTTATGTACATTGTACACCAGAGTTTCTAGCAGGAGATATTTGCCTGTGGATGGCAGCACACATGTTTTTCCATGCTCCGCGTTGCAGATTTGGTTCTGGGATTTGATATCAGATTTTGCTAAGTCTTTTTGTAACAAAAAGGTGCATCATGTCCAGTGGGGGAACATGTGAAAATAAGGTTTTTTTAGCAGGGGGAATATGTCTTCTGCTCTCCATTTGGGTATCAAGGAACACTAAAAAAAAGACCTATCCATCTGCCCCGGTCCTCACACTATTCTTACATACAGTTAACATCTTTCCTGGCTAGACATCTCAGACCGGGTACCACACACACTCTCTCCACAACTACGCTTACGAAATAGGAACAACTGTGCATAAATGAAAAGATGCCACCTTTGTGTAAACCGATCTCCATGTGCTACAAACTTGTCTCAGACCATATCACGTTCTCTAAATCTAAACCTATCTAGACCTATTTTCTCCTGGAGTTACCCCAATCCCTTCCACGACATGAACTCAAGCTGATTATGCATGTAGCCCTCACAGCCCAACAAAACATTGCCAGAGGCTGGAAATCAAACAGGCGACTCCCTAAAAACCCTTTGTGAGGAACTCGATAAACAAGGCTCCTATAAGCGCCAATTCCCTTATATTTTCCCACAGACAAAACTAACTAATTGAATGCTTGGTCGACATGGGACACATGGAGATCGGGGGTTAGAGGTTAAGTTTGTAACCAATGTACTATGTAATCTTTGAGACCATACAATGCCTGGTAACTTACTTGTACGACTACTTGACTATCCTAGGCACATCCTACATAATGCCTAGCTTTCATATTCACATCCATGCCGTACACCTACGTATATATTGTCATTATACCAAATGAATGCGCCTGTACATGCAACACTACCTTAAATGCTTGGATTATGTACCCACTGTTATTGTGCATATGTGACAATATGCACCTATATGCTACCCCCCCCCTTTTTTCTTTCTGTACCCCCTCCCCCCACCTTTTTTGAAAATCAATAAAACTTTTCAAATAAAAAAAAAGACCTATCCACCTCTATTTTTGGGACTAACAAGAGAGTAGGGTCAGCATACTGGACAAGATCAAAAAATGGAATGATAGCAGCCAACCACCACTAGTTGCTCTCTTAGTAAGTAGCCTTGGGCTACAGCTTTCTTAGTGTATGAATGAAAAAAGGAAACAAAAATGTTGCTCGTGTCTGCAGTCTGCAATCTCCACTCTGCTTGCCGGTATGATGATGGTGTCTGTTCAGGATAATGCAATCTGCACTCCACCACTCAGGTACCTGAAATGAATTATCAGAATATTCCCATTGCGGTTTTCTAATTTCCTGCACGGTTTCCCGGGACGGCAAGAGAAAATATACGAGAAGTTTTTTATTGCTACAGACATTTTGTAACAAAATACACAATGTGACAGAAGGAAATTCCGTAGGGCCCTATTCACCTCATCTCCCTCACCTTCCTGATAAGGCATTTCTCCTAAATTACTCCGGCTTCAACCTGATTTAAAGGATAAAAAAAAATCCACTATCTGCTTTGCTATTTTTTCTTTTTTTTTATTGCAGCAGTGAACAGATAGACATTTCTAACAATAAAAATGTTAAGATGAAAACTGAAAAAGAATGAGATGATATTTGGTGACGAGTGAAGAACAATAAAAATGAAAGAGTGATGGCAATGATACCTTTATCTTTTATCTTTCTTTTTTTCCCTAGAATTTCCAGTTAAAAGCGTTCTTCTCGTCTATCAACAACAAAGTCATGAAGCTAGTTGAAAGTCAGAATATTTGCAGAGGAAAGAGCACACATAGTAACAGATTGTGGAGCTACATTAAGATGATAAATTGATAACTTGGCTTAGCCAAGATTACCTCGTAAGTTTCAACCAATACCATATTTACCGTGCATCGCTGCAAGATACAAAACCCTCAAGTGAAATTGTGAGATTCTAGAAAATAGTTACATATTTTCAAAGAATGTTGGACACATATATTTCTGTCAAGTTTAGCCTTTCCAAGATATTTCTGTTAAAAATTAAAAGTATTAATCTGCATTTCTTCAGATCATTACAGATCACAAAAAAGTAATTAGGGGACTTTATGTAGTATTATGAAAGGAGTGGCGGAACGGCCCTAAAGACTCTCATGTCTTTGGTCAGTTTGTTCCACTCTAGTGGACACATAAAGAGAGGGGGAGCTGGGAGGCACATATTCCTTTTTTGTTAGCTGTGGATGTTTACATACTTAGGGGGCAGTTCCTGGTGGGATTCTAAGCACCGTAATTCACAGAAAATGCATGATCTCCATGAAATACAGAAGATAATTATTGGTGATGACATAATCATTGTGAATTATGGCTATTTAATACATTTCCTACCCATTAAAATAACGGAAAATGTAGTGTTTGAATGCGCCGAGGCATGTGTGTGTGTGTGTGTGTGTATGTGTGTATGTGTGTACTTGTGCTTTATTTTTTATATTGTGTGCAGCACTGTTTATTTCACCTTATTACCGATTTAATCATCAGACTGGCTGTAAACATCATTTTGTATTTGTACAGGTATGGCTCTATAAAATAAATAAAACATAAACAAGCATGGTCAGAGAGAGATTAAACAAACTGGCCCATCTTCTCCTTCAATAAATGTCATTTGACTTTCATGGGGTTTCTCGACAGTTGCATTATCAGAGACTCAGGGATTTTATATCCTCATATTTTCTCCAAAATAGTCTTAAAATTGACAATCACATTTATCGTCATTTTGATTTTAGAGGTATTATCAATGCTGGGTAATGAGCTTGAGATCACAAAAGGATTATATAACGATGAAAAGAAACAGTGCAGTCAGAAATTAAAATTGGATTTTTTTGTAATCATACTATAATTATTATTATAATTACAACGTGCAAAGCTTAGCAGGTGGTTTGAATTCTGCATGTGTTATGGGCATAGATTTTAATGCTATTGATATTAAAAGAGTTATAGTCATCTAAGGCTAGTAGTTAGCAGATGGGCATAGGGAGCATTTCACCACCTCGAAGGTCCTCCAAAAGGTCCACACTCTCTGCCACCCATAATATACAAACGAGATAGTTCATGAGTAGGGCATCTTTATTAGTTAAAAAATTGTGACATGGCATATAAATAGCAGGCAGACTTTATAAACAACAGGGCATAGAAGAACAATATACTAAGAAATAATGTCCAACCCCCCACCCCACCAAAAAAACACCAATGCAAAAAAATAAAATAAAATAAAAATGTGCCTGCTAGAAGGGGGTGGGAGAAGTTGAAAAGATAGGTTAAATACCTACGAGGGCCCTGTACGCGTTTCACGTCTATCCTGACACTTTATCATCATGGTGATCATAGTGTCTGCCTATACTTTTATCAGCTCACACATGCACAACATATTGTCAATAAATGCCTTGCTCACCAATTTTGAGGCTTCCAACCATTTTAAGTACGGTTTGATAACTTACCTTGGTCCACTGTTGCCAGCGCCGCATCTGTAACATAATTCAGATTGCTCTATAGAACAATGTAGGACAGTACTCATTGGTTGAGAGCATCAGCTGCCTCTCTGATACATCAGCCGTACTTTGCTCTACAGAGACATCTGGTTTCTCCTTCTCGAATAGACTAGATGTGGCTGATGTGGCGCAGGAACCATGGCTGGACTTAAGTAACATGTCGAGCTGTGCTAAAAAAAGTTTGAGGTCTTATCAGAACAACAATTTAGACACAGAGGTCCAGCTGTGAGGCATTACATGTGGAAACTCTGGGCTAAATCTAACACGTTTTCTGGTGTCCCCAGTGTTGGGACTGTCCCAATAAAGAAACAATTTGGTTGTCTAAAATTTCAGTACAGCGATGCAAGTTTAAACACATTGTTGTGTATTTTCTGCTTGTGTACAAAACACATAGATAATTGAAAATAGGGGGGAAAAAAACACACGTGACATTCTATGGTGCCGCACAACAGGATCTGGATTATCCTGCAGATGTGGCACTGTCATTCAGCGGACCGAGGTCAGATGTCAAACCTTTATACCACTCTATCTATCTATCTATCTATCTGTCTATGCTAAAAATCTCCTGGGGAAGTCGGTGTGTCCCGACAAAATGCGTACAGTCGTTCGACACTGCAAGTTTGGTATCAGCAGTTTGAGTTCCATTTTTTATCTGTATGCACACTATATGCACTTTATTATTGGCATTTTATTCCATCTGCACTTTATATTACTCGGCACTTGGTCATTAGAGGACCATTATACGAGATTTGGTGGTATTGACTGTGTTTTAACCCCTAATATCAGGAAAGTTCATGTTCAGTCATATGTCAGTGATTCTATACCGATTGCATTGTGCACTTTAAAATATTGGATATCAGCAGCTAACCATAAGGGTCGTTTTAAGCCATTTAGGCTGGATTGTTGTTTTTTTATACTCATATATTCTTTGTTGCATTTAATAAATTGTCATTTTCTTCACATTCTGGCTATAATGGTCTTGAATTTTTTGAGACAGGCTAGTATATATCTATACAGATTGTGATCGTGGCGCCCTGAATTCTATTATTGGTTTATCCATAACTATTATTTCTTTGTTTTGGAAGCAGGGCCGGACTGGGAAAAAAATTAGGCCCGGGCATTTTTCAATTAGAGCGGCCCCCCCAAGAAGGGGGCGGGGCCAGAGAGGGTGTGTTTTGTCATCACCAATGACAAGCACGCCCCCTCTCAAAGTGAGCATGTTGGTTCAATGTGCAGAGCCCTGCTGAAGAGCTCTGGCATTAGAAAAAGGCCCTGAATTTGTTCTGCGCAGCGCAAGCAAATGTAATATTATGCTTGCGCTGTGTTTGCTTTTAAATTGTCTCTGGTGTCTCCACAAGTGGGATACCAGAGGACAAAAGGGCCAGGAAAGTGTATGGTGCATGTGTTTGGAGCCTGCTTGTGGGATTGCCTGTGTGTAGAGTGTGGTGTGGTATTGTGTAAATAGGTGTAATATGTGTTGCTAGGGGCTGTAGAGAGTGCGTGTATAGGGGCATAGTGTTATAGGGGATGTAGCGAGTGTGTGCATATGGGCAGTAGTGTGTGTGTATAGGTGACGTAGTGTGTGTAGGGGTTGTAGAGAGGGTGTGTTTAGAGAATGTTGTATGTCTTTCCTTACAAGGAATATAGTGTGTGTGTGTGTAAGAGATCTAGTGTGTAAAGGACCCAGAGTGTGTATAGAAGATTGTGTGTGTGTGTGTATGTGTGTAGAGGATTAAGAGTGCATATAGGGAAAGGGATCTAGCGTGTATCTGGAGCGTAATGTGTGTAGTGGTGCAGTGTGAGGGGTGCTGTAGTGTGTGTGTGTGTGTGTATATATATATATATATATATATATTTTTGGACGTATTGTATGTGTGAGGTGCGCAGTGTGTTTGTGTAAGAGGGGTGCTGTGTGTGAGGGTGTTTTTATCTGCCGTCACATTCTAGGTTTCTAATTTTCTTTGTCTGTTAACTCACTGAGGGTTATTTTATATAATATAATATATATATATATATATATATATATATATGTGTGTGTGTGTGTGTGTGTCTCTGGGTGTGCTGTGTGTGTCTGGGGGTGCTGTGTGTGTATCTTGGGGTGCTGTGTGTGTGTCTGGGGTGCTGTGTGTGTCTTGGGGTGCTGTGTGTGTCTGAGGGTGCTGTGTGTGTCTGTGTGTATCTGGGGTGCTGTGTGTGTGTCTGGGGGTGCTGTGTGTGTGTTTGGGGGTGCTGTGTGTATGTCTGGGGGTGCTGTGTGTGTCTGGGGGTGATGTGTGTGTCTGGGTGCTGTGTGTAATCTGTGGTGCTGTGTGTGTCTGGGGGTGCTGTGTGTGTGTGTCTGGGGGTGCTGTGTGTGTTTGGGGGTGCTGTGTGTATCTGAGGTGCTGTGTGTGTGTCTGGGGTGCAGTGTGTGTCTGGGGTGCAGTGTGGGGTGCTGTGTGTGTGTGTCTGGGGTGCTGTGTGTGTGTGTGTCTGGGGGTGCTGTGTGTGAGGGGGCTGTGTGTGTCTAGGGGTGCTGTGTGTGTCTGGGCCAAAAGGCCTGAGGGGCTGTCTGCGCCTTTGGGTGCTGTGTGCGCCTGAGGGGCTGTGCTGCCTGGGGGTGCTGTGTGTGTCTAAAGTGCTGTGTGTGTGTCTGAGGGGGCTGTGTGTGTCTGGGGTCTGGGGGCTGTGTGTCTGGAAGGGCTGTGTGTGTCTGTGGGGGCTGTGTGTGTCTGGGGGGCTGTGTGTGTGTCTGGGAGGGGCTGTGTGTGTCTGGGAGCTGTGTCTGGGGCAAGTGCTGTGTGTGTCTGGGGTGCTGTGTGTGTCTGAGGGGGCTGTGTGTCTGGGGGCTGTGTGTGCTTGAGGGGGGCGTGTGTGTCTGGGGGCGCGGTGTGTCTGTGGGGGCTGTGTGTGTCTGGGGGGCTGTGTCTGGGGGTGCTGTGTGTGTCTTGGGGGTGCTTTGTCTGGGGGTGCTGTGTGTGTCTGGGGGGTGCTGTGTCTGGGGGCGCTGTGCAGGGCCGGACTGGGGATACGAAGCAGCCCTGGAAAAAAATCTATGCCAGCCCCATAAGTCATTGTGCTATGTAGGAGGGTGTGTATATATATATATATATATATATATATATATATATATATATATATGTGTGTGTGTGTGTCTCTGGGTGTGCTGTGTGTGTCTCTGGGTGTGCTGTGTGTGTCTGGGGGTGCTGTGTGTGTATCTGGGGGTGCTGTGTGTGTCTTGGGGTGCTGTGTGTGTGTCTTGGGGTGCTGTGTGTGTGGGGGTGCTGTGTGTATGTCTGGGGGTGCTGTGTGTGTCTGGGGTGCTGTGTGTGTCTGGGGTGCTGTGTGTATGTCTGGGGGTGCTGTGTGTGTCTGGGGGGGCTGTGTGTGTCTGGGGGGCCTGTGTGTGTCTGGGGGGGCTGTTTGTGAGGGGGCTATTATGGAATTTATTTTAAATATATATATATTTTTTTATGAATAATTTAAAAAAAGTTATGTTTACCCCTCCCCCTCCCTTCTTACCTTTATCTTGGGAGGGGGAGGGAGCCGTTCTGCCTGGGAGGGGAGCCTTGAAGGGACCATGCTGCCTTCCCTGGTGGTCCAGTGGTGAGAGTGAACTCTAACCTGTAGGTTAGAGTTCACTCTCGCGAGATCTGAGCGTTGCCACGGTAACCGTGGCAACGCTCAGAATCTCGCGAGAGGACCCGGCGGAGCTGCTGGTTAGAGCTCCGCCGGGTCCTCTCTCCTGCCTCCCTCCCTCCCAGCCGGTGGCCGCATCTCCCTGTCTGTGGGCTGGTGAGGGAGATCTGTGATCTCCCCACCGGCCCATGGAGACACACAGCAGGGCCGGCGCTCGGGTAGCGCTGGCCCTGCACGGGCTGGCAGGGGAGATCCTGTGATCTCCCTGCCGGCCTCGGCCCCACGACCATCGCGGCCCACCGGGCATTTGCCCGGTATTCCCGATGGCCAGTCCGGGCCTGTTTGGAAGTGAGGAGTGTCTTCCTAATCAGTGACCTGCCTGCATATTGTATACTTTTAACACCCCTATCCACCTGATTTTCTGTTTTTTGTCTAGCTCCACACAATGTTCAAAAGTACTTTCACACAATACATAGGTCTCATATAACACAATATAAAAACATTGAAATACATAAAGGGAATCAACACAGTAAAGGAGGAGACTATATTTAAAAGAAGAAAAATTACCACAACAAGAGGACAAAGTCTTAAATTAGAGGGACAAAGGTTTTAAAATAATATCAGGAAGTATTACTTTACTGAGAGGGTAGTGGATGCATGGAATAGCCTTCCAGCTGAAGTGGTAGAGGTTAACACAGTAAAGGAGTTTAAGCATGCGTGGGATAGGCATAAGGCTATCCTAACTATAAGATAAGACTAGGGACTAATGAAAGTATTTAGAAAATTTGGTAGACTAGATGGGCCAAATGGTTCTTATCTGCCGTCACATTCTATGTTTCTTTGTTTCAATGCAAACATTCACATCACACAAGACACACAAACATTCATTCAACACAAGACACAGGCCTTATATCAAAGAGTTTGTACAACACAACCCAAAAGCCTCTTATTACACAAGATGCAGCACTCATACCATACATTGAAGGGATCTTGTCATTCACTCAAGCAGAGATTGAAAACCTCTTTTTATCTATAATCAGGAGGAAGATAGAAGCGGAACACTCTCGCATTATTACCTGAAACAAACCCTTTCAATCCGTATTATAGTAATTTAAATCAATATAAACATGGCGTATGGAAGAACACGAATGGCAGTGAAGTCTCTAGAGTTGTAAGCACATATGTCTCTTTATTTGTTCTATCATCAAACTGCTGACGTAGACCTCCAGACCATGTTCTAGCAACTATATCAGGAATATTGTTGCAAGCACTCACCAGTAGAATGTGTTTAGTGGAAGAAGTGACTCGATTGTCATCCTAACTGTCCATAGGCTTGATTCCATGAGATACTAGCTTGTAAATGTTTGCAGCTACAAACTACCAACAAGTTTCCAGAGTTCATACCTGACTTTAATATCTGCATGTTAGTCACATCTGCCTCCACAGATACCGACCACTACTTAGTACTTGCTACTTTGTAAATTGGACAGAAATACATATTTTCCAGTTCAATTTCCATGTTACTCCACCAGGACATAACACGAGGTCTGTCCAAAAAGTATCCAGCCATGTAATATGAAAAAGAGACAGTTTTTCTTTCACTGTTCAAAACACTTTTCAAAATCCTTTGTTGGAATCGCCATCAGCTGCCTCGTTGTATTTACCTTAATTTCATCGACAGTCTGAAATCTCTTCCCTTTCATAGGTGATTTTAGTCTTGGGAAAAGCCAGAAGTCGAAGGGACCCAATTCTTTCAACAGGTTATTGACCATCTTTGAAGAGTTTGTGCCACACTTTTATTTGCGCTGCACTCATTGCATCGTCTCCGAAATCCTTCTGAATCATCTGAATAGTTTCCGTGGAGGAATGCTCGAGCTTAGTGCAAAATTTGATGCAGATTCGTTGCTCTACTCGCTCAGTCATTTTGAATGTGACAGCCACACATGCCCACTCAATGGTGTCTAGTGCCCCCACTGACTAGTACAGTGAAGTTTGGTTAGTTTAGTTTGGACAGACTAGATGGGCCGAATGGTTCTTATCTGCCGTCACATTCTATGTTTCTATGTTTCTAAGTCGTCATTATTCACACATGCGTATTCCAGTCCACTCTCCTTGGCTGCCAGGTTTCATCGATGTCACGTAAACTGTTCTTGTTAACAATGTTAACAATGGCTGGACATATATTTACAATGACTGGACTTTTTCCAGACGGGACTCATATATAAGGATGACTCAGTCCATGTTCAAATCACCTGCTAGCATTGGAACAAATTGCTCCTAAGTGTTTACTCACCAAACAGTGAATTCTAGTGAACTGGAAACGTAATTGCAATCTCAAGGCAAAAACATATCTGTTGTAGTTATAATAACAGTGAGTATTTCAACCTATTTAAGTTTGTTTGAATTTTAACTCACTACAGTTTTCTGCTTAGTGAACAACCCCCTTGTTTATTCCCTACACCTGACTTAGAATGTTTTACATGTATTGATTGAAAACAGCATTCACCAAGCTTATAAACAGGCTTTAGAGCTTAATCGTTCTTAAATAAAAAATACATTTATTTTTCTCCTATAAGACGTATTGGGAATTTGCAGTCATTAATTTTCATTAAAGCAATTTTTCAGCAGCTGTTAATTATCAGTGTTTAACAGGTACGTTTTCTAGCACGGAAACAGCTGCTAGTGGCTAACTTTACCCATGTTATAAAATACTGGCTTAAGGCTAGTTAGATCGGCACAGTCAGATATGGCACAGATTGGTGATGTAACAGTTGAAAGGAAATCTGTACCATCTTGTCTTTGTATTTCTATATTCACTGCCTAGAATACCTCCCAACAACTGTAGGTATGAGATTGGGATGGAGGGTGGGGTTTGAGAGGGGCGTCTTCAGTAACGCAACTCGTGTCATTGGCAATGTGATATAGCTCTTATACTTCAACCCCAGTCGCAGAGGCTTGACTGGAGTCTCTCTGGAGCACCCGACCAGGCTGCAGCTCTCCTTCCAGGCAGGTATCGTCTCCTCTGCAGGAAGATATTTGACAAAAAACAATTAAATTACACACACCTGCACCAATAATGGACACAGGGTGACTAAAATATAGGAACAGTCCAGGGACCTACATAAAGGTTTCATCTTAATATACCAATGGTGGTGACTACCATCACAGGTGATGTTTATAATAGGGAGCCTTCATGGAAAAGGCTGTCGACCAGCCCACTGCAGGGGCATATTAGCATTACTGGCCAGTCCCCAACATATAGAACCATGCAGAGAGCCTGTTCACAGCACAAACTGTAGTTTATTGCTGTCAGAACAGTGGGATAGGACCCCAAAATTTGGACTGTTTCAATGAAATTGGTCTTGTTGGGAGGCTCACTAGCAATGAACTACAACACCACAGGGCTCGAAGAACATTGCCAACAGAACGGGCTATGCTACAACTTCTTACCTAGTTCTTTGAATTACAAAACCGCATTAACTAACAGAGAATATCAAATGTGGGAGCCACTGGGAGATTTAAATTAATCATATCTACCGTTATTTCTCTGATCAATAATTTTAATCAGATGTTGCTGAGCATTATCTCATTTTTGCTCCATGAAGCGGGTTTTTCATAAAATGAGACCTTTCAAACATCCATTTATTTCTGGCTCAGAAAATATTGAATATTTTCTTTTTTTTCTCTTTTTGCAAAGCGCAGATGACAGGCCAAGATTTAATACCAAGGTAATCTGGATCAAGAACTAAGAGGAGTAAATTTTTTAACCCATTCCTTCCAAACCCTAAACACAATTTCAGATATTCTTAGTGAAGGATGGTCTTTTAATATCCTGTCCAACGTGAAGACAAGATGAAGTTATCTCTTAAAACCAGATATAATCTGCTTTTCCCACAATTCATTTTCCGACTTATATAGAACCACAGAATTCAGAATTAATCTATATTTGTATCAAAGGCTTTTTTTTATCATTCACTTTATTAGACCACATCATCATTGCCTGGAGTAAAACCCAGTCTAGTTTTTCTGTTTGCCATTTCCAACCAAATAGGATAATTTGGGTTGGAAAGACAGGTTGGACAGATGGTTGGACAGATGACATCACAGAGGGAACATCGATAACTATAATTACAAAGAGGAAAATTGCATCATCTTTAAACTGTTTCAGCCTTTTGTGAGGAGTTTAGATATTGTGTATAATTTTATTTTTACATGTCAACATACACATTTATCATAGGGATGGCGGAAATAGCATACTAGGACACAGCTTTGAAGCACAAGGCCAGCATGACGGAACATTTACTTCATATGTCCTTAAGGCATTAATAGAAGAAGCAGAGGCAAGCCACTGGCACAATATGGGGGCACCATATGGCTCAAATGATTGAAGGACAGCAGGCCACAGCAGGAGTTAGGCCAGGGCTCGACAAATCCTAGGCGCTAGGTCAACGTGGCGACTAGGATTTTTGTCCTGGCGCCTGGGATTTGCTGGCCCATGCAGACCCCGAGGTGGCTGGCTGGAGGCGGGCAGCTGGCAGGCTCATAAAGAGCATGGGCATGCGTGTGGGCGGGCGTGCGGGCAGGCAGGCGGCCTTGTGAGTGAGAGCGTTGGCATGCGCACGGACTGGGGGCTCCTGGAGGTTTGAGGCAGACAGGCAGGCGCATGAGGGAGCTGCTCCTCTCTGCTCTGCTCCCTCGCATGCCCTGCAGTGATGCCTGGAGCTGGAATATGACGTCATTCCGGCCCTGGCATCACTAAACAGCGCTCTATGGAACAGTGCAGGGAGATGACTGAAGTCCCACTGGACCACAGGGAAAACTGAACCCAGATAGGGAGGCTGGGTAGTTACATAAATGTGTGCGATTATTGCAGTGACTGTGTGTTTGTGTGTGCGTCAGTGAGTGAGTGAGTGTGTCAGTGAGTGAGAGTGTGTGTCCGTTAGTGTGTCACATATCATGTCACTTACCTGCACTTATGAAATGAATGCCATTGCAGGATTCTGAAAACATTGTCTTTTGTTTTTACGATGTCTCTAGCGCGTATAAACTATTTTACCTATACACATCATCTATAGCTCACTTTAATTCTTTAATAAACCACTTGACTGTCCCAGAAGCCTAATGTAAAGGAGTTAATCTGTCAAAGCCAATAAAAACTATGCTGGCAAAAGATTTCTGCTTAGGAGAAATAGTGTAATTTTTCTTCAGAAAAAGCAATCATATCAGCATCAGACAGAGAGATCATATTATATAAAGTTATGCTCCACTCGCTGGAAGGTTTCAGACAGGCGGACGAGACGTCTATACTGTGAAGAAAGGCTATTTTATTATAAAAAGATGGTTTTGTCAAAAGGTCATTCCCTTGGGTCTCTGGTAAGAAAACACTTTTTTCAAAAAAAGAACAAAACTTACTTCTTCCTCCTTCTCAAGGCACTTTAAGATTTACTTTCTTTGCAAGACCAGTTTTCTGTGTGATAAGTAATCCATGGTGGATCAAGCTATCAAGCTGAGATACCGAAATTTATAATTTTAATCTTCCAATATACTCTTATTTGTTGTATAAATGAACTTTGTAGAAGCTCTTTGAATTGTGTTGAAAGTAGACTTGTGCACAAATGTGTTGCAGCTGGTTCGAACGAATCAAGGTCCTTTTAATCTATGCCCAAACTGACTGATCTGTCGATTCTTATTCAATTCAGTCGTGCGTAGATTAAAAGGAATTTGATGTATTTTGGACAAGCTGAAATACATTTGTGCACAATTCTAGTTGAATGCATCCTTATGCAGTAATGCTAAAATGTATATGTTAGACTTCTGCGGAGTGATCAATAAAATCTCCTATTCAACAGGAAAAAGCACAAGAATAATCTGCACATTTTATACCTGGCTGGAGCATTCATATTACATTTGTTCAAAGTCACCTTTGTCTGATTTTATTATTATGTTTTAATAGCTATGGCCATTTTGCAGAAATTTAAAGGATCACTATAGTGTCAGGAAAACAAACTCGTTTTCCTGGCACTATATAGTCCTTAGGGTCCCCCCACCCTCAGGGGCCCCCACCCCTTCAGTCACTTACCTTAATCCAGCACCGGGCTCTCTCGGCGCTGGTGACCTCTCCTCCCCCTCTGACGTCAGCTCACGAGTGGAGCCAAATGCACATGCACGTCCAGAGCCGCGCGTGCATTAAAAACGCCCAAAACTCAATGCTTTTCCTATGGATGTTCTGCGTGCTCAGTTCGATTTTCGCATTGAGTGTCGGGGAAGCACCTCTAGCGGCTGTCAGGAAAACAGCCACTAGAGGCTGGATTAACCCTGCAATGTAAACATAGCAGTTTCTCTGAAACCTGGGGGACCTGGCACCCAGACCACTTCATTGAGCTAAAGTGGTCTGGGTGCCTATAGTGGTCCTTTAAAAGTGAACCGTAACTTCTCAGGATTTTTGATATTATGACGTCTATGTCTATATTTAATAAACATACTTTAGTGAGGTGTGCAACAATATAATTAAATGTAGAAATATACACCTTTAAGCCGGCAACTGGGTGCCCCCATCTTGGCTGAATGTCAGTCATTGTTATATGTTTATACTGTCCTTTGCACTTGGCAGTTAGCATAGATAGAGAATCATACAGAGAAGGGAAACAAAATAACGTTTCTATTTTGCTTCTTTATTTGCAATGGCTGTCCTGGTTTTGCGGTGCCTTATTTGGATTATGGTGCAATTTGCTAAATCTTTAAAACCAAAAAAATAAACAGCATATGAAAAAAAAAAACCATTAACTGAAATTATAATTGATTTTCAATGTTTTTTTTTTCTAGAGCAGTGACTGTGACTTATCTTTGGTAAAAATGCCACTATATTCCATAAAGATATAAAAATATTCGAGGAAGGGTTTATGGGATATGTAGTTCAGGACACAGCAGCACAAAATTGACAGCTTAAAGGAACACTATAGCGTTAGGAATACAACTGTGTGCCTAATGCCATAGTGTCCCTATAACTTTAGGCCTGTATTCCCCTAGATGAATAAAGGGTTAAAAACTTTTGATTTTGCTTACCTCGTTCGGGGGTAAGGTCCATTGGTGCTGACTTTGTCTCCACATCCTGTAAAATCACACCGATGGGGGAACCCAACGCGCATGTCCAAATAGCACCACTTGGGCATTAGAGCTTTCCCATTGAATCAATGCTTTCAGTTGGGGAATATTAAAGATGTTAGATGTCCTCATCCAAAGCCTGAGGATGTCCAACATCAATTCATGGAGTTAAACGCTGTAAGAGTCCAGGAAGCACCTCTACTGACTGCCTAGAAGACAGCCACCAGAGGTTGTCTTAAGCCTGTTTTACATTGCAGGGTTAAGGGGACAGGATCACTGCACCCACACCACTCCAATGAGATGAAGTAGTCTGTGTGCCCATAGTGTCCTTTTATTGCAAAATAGAAAAGGGAACCGCAGTCAATTCACATAAAGCAAGGGTGCTTACTTGGACCATGGCCCAGTACTAGCCCAACAATGATAGATACCAGTAACAGAGAGAGGGTCAAGGCACTCCAATGGCTTCAGGCACGTTTATTGGAAGATGTGGGACACTGTCTCACATGTTCCATTGGAGTGCCTGGACCCTCTCTCTGTTACTTTAGTGTCCATTTAAGATGATAGGGTGCCTCGCACAAAACTTTAGAGTTTATTTTTTAAAAATAGAAAAAATTCCAACAAGGGCTACTAAAATGATTCAAGGTCTTCATGCCACAGATTGATAAAGACTGGAGCCATAAATATGTATCACTTAGAAATGAGATGGAAAGTACCTTCCCATTATGTCACAGAGGCTCTCGAGCGTCTATAATGAGTTTGAAGTTTAGAATTACTCCGAATTGTACCTTCTTCTGTGGAAATTGGAGTTCTAACAAATTCAACCTTTTCTATAGAGTCTTTGTCTATTTAGACAAATCCCAAATTTTTTGATTGCATTAAAACCAATTCAGAAACTGGCAGGAGAGGAACGTCTTCAAATATTTGGATTATGTCTGGAAGAAATGCATTTGACAAGCAAAAGGAGAACAGAATTATAACCATCATTTCTGCCATCATTATTGCCATCATTTCTGTAAAATAATAAGCCTTCCATTCTGCCACAGCTGAAGTTCAGACGTGAGCTTTCTGAAGTGTTTTCCGAGAGGAGTCACTTAAAGGAACACAATAGCGTTTGGAACACAAACATGTATTACTAGTGCTATAGTGTTCTCCTCACTAGAAAAATGCAGGCCCCGCTAAATTGAAACCTTGTAAAACAAAAGGTTTTTACCTACCTTTTTTTTCCAGCACTTGCTGCTGCCCCCTTTTTCCCCCCAACAGCATCATCCTGGAGACATTGCTTCCTTAGTTCTTATCCAATCTAATGCTTCTCATAGGGAAGTATTATGCATTACCGTCTTTCCCCAAAAATAAGACCGAGTCTTATATTAATTTCCCCCCGAAAAAACGCACTAGGGCTTATTTTTGGGGGATGTATTATCACAGGGGGGAAATGGTAGCAAGCATGTACTGGAAAGCAGGTCTATATGTACGGGGGAATTCCTCCAAACATAGACCAGTTCAACAGGGCATGGAATCCCGTGAATCTATGTTCGGGGAAACTTTCCCGAACATAGATTAGTTTACTCGCAAATAGAATCCTGTGAATCTATGTTTGGGGAAAATTCCCCGAACATAGCTTAGTGAACTAGCAACTAGGGCTTATTTTCGAGGTATGGCTTATATTACGAGCATCCCCCAAAAATTAGCTAGGGCTTATTTTTGGGGGATGTCTTATTTTCAAGGAAATAGGGTAGATGCGCCTTGCTCATCCAGTCAAATACTTCTTATAAGGAAGCATTGAATCTAATGCTTCCCTGTGATCAGCATTTGATGATGCAAGTGTCACAGAAATGAGTCAGACTCTTGGGGTATACAGCCACTAGAAACATGTTTAACCTGAACTCATAACATTGCCATGTCTATTAAACAGCAATCTTTGCAGGGATAAAATGCCAAGGGCACCGCCACACTCAGTCCACTTAATTGAGATGAAGCACGACTAGAATTATGACCTCTGTAAATGGCACCACTGAATAATATAACAATTACTTATAACATATGTTAATAGGTTTTATCTGATATCAATTTTTTTTTTAAAAGGTATACCAAAGATTTAGCAAGTGACATTACAACCTAGTTTAGACCAAGTGACATTACAACCTAGTTAGGTCTTCTTTTAGTTCTAAAAGTTATATCTCCTCCAGTTACGTCCATACGACAAGATGTCAATTCTACCATTTTTGGAATCACTCCAACCGTCGTGATGTCCCAGTGGACCTCAGAGCATGAGATGTATGTACCTTCTACATAAACATGCCTGCTAGGCTTTTGATTTCTGCTTTTGATCCTTGGCTTTTTTTCATTCTTAAGATGTTGCAACACTCACAGAGTCAGCTCTTATCCCTCCGCCCCCTTCCCGAGTATTGTTCCTCTCAGCCTTTTCATCTGTTTCACCTACTGAGCCGGCGGTTATTAACATTATTAATTTGTCACAGTGATGATGGAGTGAAATGATCTGCTCATTGTTCTGTGAGCCTGACACATTTTGCAGGACACAAATGGTTAGAAGCACAGAATATGGATGCGGATAAAATGCATTTGTTGGAGGCGTCCCGTCTTCTCAATGCGTATACTCTGTCTGAACCTGTGCACGGTTTTGTAGACACAATTAGAGGTGAGATGTTTAATGTTCTACATTTTAGTTTTGAATTCAATTTTTCTCCCCATCATATATTTTATGTATTTTTTTTGATACATTTTATATTTTTTATTAAAAAATATGCACTGAAGATAAATAGAATTTTAGTTCTGATACGAAGAAAGTTGTATACCACAAGTGACGTGGTAAATTTTCTAGAAATTTTTAGAACTTTGCAATGGTGGATATCTTCTGCATCTTGCATTTTTGCAAATTCTTATCCCATGTACCTCTCCATAACTAAGTGGTGGGATAGATATGAGGTGCCCACAATACAGAGGTAGTAGGGAGATCCGATCTCTGTTCACTACAATTACTCCATATAAACAGCAACAAACTCCATGAAAGTAGATACAATATCAGTGGTCCCTCAACTATATTATGTGAAAAACAAAGTGTTAAGTATGATACATTTTCACGAAGTATTAAGCTAAACATAGTCAAATTATATATTCTGTTTGTTGGTGAGACCATTGACACCTCTCTCTGACTCTTGCTTTCAGAGAAGGATTTTGGGGCCCACCTTCACTATTGCCAGGCATCACAACTGTCCTCATTTTGGTGGGACTGTATCTATTTTAGGGTCTTACACTGCTACCTACTTGAAAATTAGGCTTTGTTCCCCAACTGTAAGACATACAGGATGATCAAGTCTATCATACAGTATGCCAGCGCCAGGACTGCCACCACAACCACTTACACATCTGTAGGGCTCCCAGTGAAAGGACTGCCACCACAACCACTTACACATATATAGGGATCCCAGTGCCAGGACTGCCACTACAACCACTTACACATCTATAGAGCTCCAGGTGCCTGGACTGCCACCACAACCACTTACTAGACATGTGCAATTTGTTCCATGCAATTCAGATATTCGGATGCTTACGAATGTCCGAAGTGCAGAAGTGCTGAATTACCGAAGTTCCGAAGTGCCGAAGTTTGGTAGTTGGGAAGTGCCGAACCGAACCGAATGCCATTGGTCTGAATTGCCGAAGCAGACTAATTTTTTACTTACCCGAATTTTCAAACCATACCGAACCAAATTTTTTGTCCATGCACATCCCTAGTGGTAGGCACTAGGACAATATGGAGACCATTTTGGCAGCACTCCCTGCATGGTCTTTTGTGATGAGGGTCCCTAGAGAGGCAGCTGGCCAAGCGTGCTTGATGTGAGACTGACACAACCCTTCAGTCAGAAGACCCACCCACTTTCAGGCACACCCAACCATTGCATCATTGGGGAGGCACAACAGCGAAAGGCGGTACATGGAATATAAATCTCATTCCCAACTATATCTGACACGGCCACTTCTGCCTTTAACAATATCTTGCTAATATTTAAAGGACTGGATCTTGTACAGCAAGCTGAGATTTATCCACTCTTTCTAAAATGCATCGCATCCCATCCTCTCTTATAAGGCAGAGCTCATCTCATCTGTCTTGGCGAGTATCGATCTTCTGAACTGGACATGTCCACCGACAGCCCGAGGATACAGACGAGGATTAATAATGGCTTGTGTCACAAAGTTGTCCACAGATCGTTCTTCTCTTAACTCGCTTGCTGCCAGGGTTGCCAAGATTGCATGACGCTGCAGTATGAGACTGACCTCATCGTTAGCTAAAGCGTTAAGGTTAATTCAATTAGGAACAACTGCAAATGAGGTTTTGTGCCTTGGACTCGTACTGTATATTTGATGAGAGAGACTTCAAAAGCTTAAGTAAAAAAAAGTAAATAGTCATAACTCTCTATTTTGTGGTGTACGTTGTGCTTGGTTGCACGCAATTCTTTCGCAGTGTGCGCTGTAGCTAGCGGCTCACCGAAACCAAAACACATAAAAATTAAAATAATAATTAGAGCAAGAGAAAACATGATTCATTCTGAGAGCACATTAGCCCTGGAGACAGCTGTGCCGACACCTCCGATAAAAACCGTCTAAGAAACTCTGATTGTGGCGAAAAAAAAAAAATTTCAGCTATGCACAGGGCTGATTTAGAGTGATGAGAACTGTAGTTATATACCTGTTAGAGAGGCATAGAGGAAGGCAAGATATTTTCTTTCCCTTTTAAATCACTTTCGGTTCTTCAGCTTCACTGTGCCAACTTGTACAGCCTATCTATGACCTTGAAGACTAAAATGGGTAATTTGGGACATGACAGGCCAATCTAACAAGTTATTTTCCAAACATTATCAGAATGAGATTGCATGAACACAAAGAGTATTTTATTTGATGTCGATACTCGCTTTAAGGTTTATTCATAAAAAAAGTGAATTTTAAGTGAAATGTGATGAATTGCTCATAAATTTTAAAAAAACGCAGTGGTCTTGATGTAGTATCCCTGTACCTTTAACCCTACAATGCAAAATGTGTTTTACTTTTTTTTTAAACTGCAATGTTTACATTGTAGGGTTATTGTTAAGACCTGCAGTGGTTATGGTACTGCGGTCTTCTATTCCTTTCCCAATAGCTGAGAATAAGTGATTATAGCTGCAGCAGGGAGTAGAGGAATAGTGTAGATGAAAGCAGTTTCGAAGATGATTCTCCCTAGCAAATAGAATATCCCCCAAACATGAGCCTAGACTTCATGAAGGGTGTAACAGGAATTAATTTTATTGAAAAAACACTGGCTTTTATGAGAAATCCTCCTGCAAGAGTACCTCCCACAGCAAACAAAGACAATAACCAATCACTATACAGATTTACAGTAATACCCGCCCTCTCTCTGCCTGGGAGATTTTGAGATAAATTAAGTAATACATTATCTCCAGGCAGAGGGCACACAATTTTCCCAAAAGTTGGAACACCCCTTTCCATACCAGGTATCCCCACAAATTATCTGGGGAACAAACATATCCAAATTTCACCCAGATCGGTTCAGGGGTTCTTAAAAAGTATGGAAGTCCCATTTTACCGACCACACACGAGGCTCCTGCCCAAAACAGTTCCACAAATTCAGCGTGTGCGGTCGATCAATTCAGAAAAAGGTAAAAAACGAACAAAGTACCGAATGGATCCTCCTGGCTCATAGCAGCGATTGCTCCCCTTGTCCGTATGAACGGAACTACCGAATGGCGCTCTCCTGGCTGTTCGGCAACCGAAGGAAGCAGGCGTTCAGTAGTTTCAGAGGTGGTTCGTGAGGTCGAGTGTCCTATTTTAGTTCCAGACACTCGACGACCAAGTCCCGCTGCCTCCCCTTGTGCGAACAAGATGGCCGCCGTTTTCTGTTCCACGTGGCATTCGGCTAACGAACAGCGGCCGCCCAGAGAGCACTTAATAGACGGTTCCTTTGAAGTTAATGAGCCAGGAGGGTGGTTGGTATTCGGTAGTTTCAAACTACCGAACCAATAAATTCAATATACATACAATACTTGTAGGAAAAAGCCAGAAAAGAAGAAAATACCGAACAAAAGTCTATTTTCTTCACAGTTATCTCCTCCTTTGGCGGCTGTCATAGAGCACGTGCTTCTGTGGCACAGACTAATTAAAACTTGGTCACATGACAGGTACATAATCGCCATATGGGCAGCGGAATCAGGACAAACCCCCCCCACATACCTAACCCAATAAAACACGGACACTAAGGTATATGGGTCAAAATTGTCCATTATCCAAAATAATAAATGAACAAAGAAAAAGGTCATTGCCCCACACCCTGCCATCACATCCGTATCCTTCATTTAGGTATATATATATATAAATAAATAACAAAACAGTATTCCAACATGAACATAACTTAAAGTGCCAAAATGTTTATTAACCTTGGTAGGGGTATACCCGGATACCCCTACCCCACCAGGTTCTGAGCCACCGACAGGGCTCGAAACCTACCAAACGTACCACAGACCATTTTCACCATTTCCTTAACCATCTTACTGGGGAGCCTATTTCCTATCCTTCAGTTCCCTATCCCCACGCTGTGACAAAACGGAACAACCCAACTACCAAAAACCCAGGCAGGGAGGGAGGGACAAACTCAGCCAGGCAGGCAAGTTAAAATTTATTTTTCTAAGATGGCTTCCTATTTATATAGCCTAGCCCCTAGCCCAAAAACCCACCAATCCCTACATGCTTCCCCCTATGCCCGCCTCCTAGCCCTGTCAAGGTTCCTTTCCACTAAGCTGCGCTTTTACTACATGTGGCTACATTACAAACTCCATGGGACAGTGCTTTCCTATGGGGACTTTGGAATGTTGGGTGTGGCACTCGACACATGCGCATTGAGTTCTCTGTGGGAAGCATTGTATTCGATCCTCATGAAGGACCCTCATGGACGCCGGCGGGGGAGGGGACCTCGGCACTGGAATTAGGTATGTGAAACTTCTTATTTAATGCTAAGAGATGGGACACTATAGCGTTAGGAATACAGGTCTGTAATTTCTAACGCTATAGTGTTCCTGTAAGCCATAGCAGCAAGAGATTTCATTCTCTGAACTTTGTGTTCTAGTGAACTTAGAGTTGTTGCAAAATGTGATTGTTTTTCCATTTGACTATTTTTTACACAATTAGTTAAAAGTGATTTCCACACCCTGCACCCTCAGTCTGCGCGGGGAAAGAATTTATGCTGAAACGAAAAGTCACGCGAGTGAAAGTCGGTCAAACTAAAAACTTTTTTTTTCTTTGACAGATGATCGAAAACACAGAAAATGTTCGCTGTGTACATGTCTCGTTGGCAACAAAACATCCGTTTTTTTGTTTGTTTATTTGTTAATTTTTATGTGTCATAAATCTATTTTGTACTTTCAAGTACAAATAGCCAAAATAAAAATAAAATACATTTTATTTCCAGGTAGCAACAGTGACAGGGTTATTTATTAGAACAAGAATTGGCAGGAATCCAAAATAAATTCATAGTGGATTCAAAACTTAGGCCAAAATAAATTCTCCAAGTTAATTCTGTTTTCATTTTGGCTATTATGGTCTTAAATTTGAAATCACTGTGAATTCACTGCAATTCTCACCTTAATGAATAACTGTGTAAATAATGTGGAACTGTCCTAAGGGCTGGTGAATACTTAAAGGAACACAAACTTGTATTCCTGACACTATAGCGTTTAACTATTCAGGTCCCCAGCCCCCCTTACATTGCTTAGGAAAGGGGAGTTAGTCATCTCTTTTCCTACGCCAATCTCACTACAGCTGGCTCAGCCTCCATGGCTGATATCATCAAACTTGATGATCGCAGCCAATCCAATGCATTGGGAGACTAGTACACATGTGCATTAAAACACTGCACTGCACCAGTCAGCATTTCATCATAGAGATGCATTGAATTATTATTATTTTATTATTTATATAGAGCCAGCAAATTTCGTAGCGCTGTACAATGGGTGGACTAACAGACACGTAATTGTAACCAGACAAATGGACGCACAGGAACAGAGGGGTTGAAGGCCCTGCTCAATGAGCTTACATGCTAGAGGTAGTGGGGTATACGGACACAAAGTGTATAAATAGGGGTAATGAAATAGGTTGCTAGAAAAGTAATCAATGCATCTCTATGAGGAACATTCAGCGCAGAGCGTGGAGATGTTGAACTCCAGTGCTGTACACTGTGCAGCACTGACACAGGAAGCACCTCTAGTGACCGTCTGAGTGACTGCCACTGGAGGTGCTCCTAGGCAGTCATGTAAACACTGCCTTTTCTCTGAAAAGACAGTGTTTACATTAAAAAGCCTACAGGGGCAGGATATAGACACCAGAACGACTACATAAAGCTGTGGTGGTTCTAGTGACTATAGTGGCCTTTTAAAGGAACAGTTTGGTCACCATGACAACTTCATAAAAAGGTATACACTTTTGTTTATGAATGGGGAGCTACTGATTGGCTTAGTGTATCAGCTGCCCACTTTAAACCAATCTGCAGTGTGTGCTTCCTCATGGAACCTCATGGCACCATAACAACTTCATTTTGATGAAGTTGTTATAGTTCCTTTATGACCCTATTAAATCTCTACAATCATTAGCAATCTGGCTATCAAAATGTACTATAAAAGTGTATTCTTCTTAAATGGACATGTCAAATCAGTCATGGCAGGAGGTAGTTAACCTCTTCCTTATAGTGTAGCGCCATCTTTGGTCAGAGTGATCATTGCTAGATTTATACACCGCATGCTACATGCAAATATAAAGTCACATGACAGTAATATCAAAAAGCACCCGTTGGAAGGAACATTAAAATATCATTTGTTTCCCATTAACTTTAATATACTTTGTCCTTTGAGTCTTGCATTTCATCCCATTCTCTGCTAACTCATCTCTCGGATTTCTCCTCCCACCATCTCACCCTTCCTTCTCTGTCCTTTTATCTGATTGAAAAACCCTGCATGCGTGAATGGCTTTACAATGGCATCCAAACTATGGGATTCTGTACAACAGACGTAAAAGCAATTTTGGAACAAATACCGGTTGCACTGCCCATTTCCCTTAATGTACTTGTCTGCACCTGCCCAGATCCTGATTGGAGTCAGGCATAGTCTGACATGCCAGGTTCCGAGCACTCACACTCCTATTAAGCTTAGCCAGCCTACTATCTGTCTAAATACCATAGAAGCAACCCAAACTAAACAATTACATTTGCCTACTTTGAAGTAGCAGAAACTACACTGAACAAAATTATAAACGCAACACTTGTGTTTGCCCCCCATTTTTCATGAGCTGAACTCAAAGATCTAAAACATTTTCTATTTACACAAAAGGCCCATTTCTCTCAAATATTGTTCACAAATCTGTCTAAATCTGTGTTAGTGAGCACTTCTCCTTTGCCGAGATAATCCATCCACCTCACAGGTGTGGCATATCAAGATGCTGATTAGACAGCATGATTATTGCACAGGTATGCTTTAGGCTGGCCACTTGAGATGCTTCCTGGGGCAGTGCTGCACAGTAGGCAGCACTGCTGTTCAGCTTCTCCACGCTCTGCATGGGGAAGCTGAATTTTCCTCATCGAGATGCATTGATTTAATGCATCTCTATGAAGAAGTGCTGATTGGCCAAAATGGTGTTTGACTCTGCCCCATCCCACCTCCTTGCCGATTTTAGCCAATCCAATGCTTTCCCTAAGGGGACGGGGGCCAGTGCCAGCGCCGGCAGACCAGTGGAGCGCTGGAAATAAGGTGAGTTTTAATTTCTTTTAAGGTGACATTTTTCCATTCATAGCTAGTATTCTGATCCTTTCTGGAAAGCTGGCAAGACATATAATACTGTGAAATTACTAACAATTTATACCTCTTCACGATTTCTACAACTGGCTGCCAAATAAAAACAGTTTTATTGTAAGAGCAAAAAAAAATGCTATTATTGTTAAGCCTTGAATAAATCTGTACTGATCTAAGAATGTTTTAGTCCTTTACTTCGAAAGGAAAAAATCTGCTTTTAAACAGACATTTCCGCATTACTTTTTATCGCACAAAAGAAAATGGGTTTTCAGTATGAATATGAAGATGTATGGTATATTGGAACCAGACCGACGTCTATTGACTTTTAAGCTACACTCCAAGTACCATAACCACATCAGCTCAATGTAGTGATTATGGTGTCAGAATTGCCCACAATGCCCCTCATTTTAAGTTGTTAGGAACTTCCATTAGCTCTCCTGAGCTAAGCCCTATTATATTATATTAGCTGTAAATAGAAGAAAATCACGGTGAATTTTATTGCAGTTACACACTCCTACACACCAAAAATTCAGTGATTCTAGAAATGAGGTACACTAGGATAGAAGAGAAGGACACAGGGATTTGGGTCATCTACAGGAACTGTTCCTCCTAAAACGGGACACTTGGGACGTATGGAGTATGTAGTAAGCACATTAGACTATAATAAATTACAAACTCAACGAGACAAGAGCTTCTGATATCTGCATATCTTTTATGCTGTAATAAATAAAGTTCCTTTATTGTATAGGGCCTCTAAATAAAAAGATATATATACATCTTATCAATATTCTATCTGTGTTGATTTATTTACTAACTCTCAAAAGCCAATGCAGCGCTGAAACACATTTCTCCCGGTGATTGACAGCTGGGCTTACCGCCTCCAGTACCCGTTCCCCTGCCAGTAGATATATTATTTATTGCTTCTCTTCGTAAAGGAGACAAGCGCACTTTCAGTTCCTATTTGTCTGGATTGTGAAGTACAGTCATCTATAAAAATGGACATTAATCTTTCCTTGTCTCTTACGTTTCACATACTCTCGTCTCCATCAAATTAATTGGGGAAAATTTACCTTGTGTCTAAGATCTGGCCTGAAATATGAAATGGATGAATTAAGCTGCAGAGTAACACACTAAACTTTTTAAAAGTCATACGCTATATAATAAGAGACAGGGTTATAGATGAACCTGCGTGAATTCACTGTAACAATATGCAAAATAATTTATAGGGCTTTATGGTGACGTTAACGACACGCAAAAAGATAGATGGTCCTAAAAATAGGCTCTATTAACATGCAAATGATTTACATATGAAATCGGATACATTAACATCCAGAGTAAGATGGGAACATGAAATATAATTAACTGAAGGGCAACACAATAAGGACATGAAATGCAAGAAAATAATATTAAATATAATATCCACAGGGCGAATAATAAAATATTCTACCAAATTCAAATGTGAAATTCAACTTCCGTAGGGCATAATTAACAGTATGAAATAAAACAATAATAACATGAAACATAATAAACCGAAGGGCAAATACTAGCAAGAAAAAGATCTATCATAATAACAATGACTTATAATATAATAAAATAATAGATACTAAAATGCTGAATTATAATAATAGTTGTTATTATTATTATTATTATTATTATTATTATTGTTGTTGTTATACCATGATATATAATAAATTAAAGTACCAACATTAGTAATGTAAGACTATGGTATGTAATAAAGTACAGACCAAAGACAATGGGCACTGGGCTATGTAATAATATACAGACCAATGACAATGGGCACTGTGCTATGTAATAATATACAGACCAATGACAATGGGCATTGTGCTATGTAATAATATACAGACCAATGACAATGGGCACTGTGCTATGTAATAATATACAGACCAATGACAATGGGCACTGTGCTATGTAATAATATACAGACCAATGACAACGGGCACTGTGCTATGTAATAATATACAGAGCAATGACAATGGGTACTGTGCTATGTAATAATATACAGACCAATGACAACGGGCACTGTGCTATGTAATAATATACAGACCAATGCACTGTGCTATGTAATAATATACAGACCAATGACAATGGGCACTGTGCTATGTAATAATATACAGACCATTGACAATGGGCAATACCATATGTAATAATATACAGACCAAAGACAATGGGCAGTGCTCTATTTAATAATATACAAACCAATTACAATGGCCATTGTGCTATGTGACAATATACAGACCAATTACAATGGGCATTGTGCTATGTAATACTATACAGACCAATGACAATGGGCATTGTGCTATGTAATAATATACAGACCAATGGCAATGGGCACTGTGCTATGTAATACTATACAGACCAATGACAATGGGCACTGCGCTGTGTAATAATATACAGACCATTGACAATGGGCATTGTGCTATGCAATAATATACAGAGCAATGACAATGGGCATTGTGCTATGTAATAATATACAGACCAATGGCAATAGGCACTGTGCTATGTAATAATATACAGACCAATTACAATGGGCATTGTACCATGTAATAATATACAGACCAATGGCAATGGGCACTACATTATGTAATAATATACAGACCAATGGCAATGGGCACTGTGCTATGTAATAATATACATACCAATGACAATGGGCACTATGCTATATAATAATATACAGACCAATGGCAATGGGCACTGTGCCGCTGCAATAACATACAGACCAACGACAATGGGCACCGTGCTATGTAATAACATACAGACCAAAGACAATGGCACTGTGCTACGTAATAATATATGACCAATGGCAATGGGCACTGTGCCATGTATCAACATACAGACCAATGGCAATGGGCACCAGCTATGTAATAATATACAGACCAATGGTAAATAAGCACTGTGCCAAGCGTAATAATATACAGACCAATGACAATGGGCACTGTGCTATGTAATAACATACAGACCAATGGCAATGGCACCAGCCATGTGTAATAACATGACCAATGACAATGGCACTGTGCTATGTAATAATATACAGACCAAAGACAATGGGCACTGTGCTATGTAATAATATACAGACCAATGGCAATGGGCACTGTGCCATGTAATAATATACAGACCAATGGCAATGGGCACTGTGCTATGTAATAATATACAGACCAATGGCAATGGGCACTGTGCCATGTAATAATATACAGACCAATGACAATGGGCACTGTGCTATGTAATAATATACAGACCATTGACAATGGGCACTACCCTATGTAATAATATACAGACCAATGGCAATGGGCACTGTGCTATGTAATAATATACAGACCAATGGCAATGGGCACTGTGCCATGTAATAATATACAGACCAATGACAATGGGTACTGTGCTATGTAATAATATACAGACCATTGACAATGGGCACTACCCTATGTAATAATATACAGACCAATGGCAATGGGCACTGTGCTATGTAATAATATACAGACCAATGGCAATGGGCACTGTGCCATGTAATAATATACAGACCAATGGCAATGGGTACTGTGCTATGTAATAATATACAGACCAATGACAATGGGCACTGTGCCATGTAATAATATACAGACCAATGGCAATGGGTACTGTGCTATGTAATAATATACAGACCAATGACAATGGGCACTGTGCTATGTAATAATATACAGACCAATGGCAATGGGCACTGTGCTATGTAATAATATACAGACCAATGGCAATGGGCACTGTGCCATGTAATAATATACAGACCAATGGCAATGGGTACTGTGCTATGTAATAATATACAGACCAATGGCAATGGGTACTGTGCTATGTAATAATATACAGACCAATGGCAATGGGCACTGTGCCATGTAATAATATACAGACCAATGGCAATGGGCACTGTGCTATGTACTGATAATGACAATGGGCCCTGTGCTATGTAATAATAGTGGGCACCATTCTATCTATTACTGTTCAGGGCAACCACAATAGATACTATCTTATAACAATGTGCAAAGCAATACAATTGCATGCTAATTTATATAATAATGTGCAGAGCAATGTCACTGAGCAGAGCAGAGAAACCTAATAATACACTATGTAATAATGTGGAGAAAATATCGCAAAGTACTTTCTTATGTAACTAGAAAAGCTACAATTTCTGGGGAAATTGGGTGAAGTGTTCTTGCCTCCACCTGTAGTCTACAACTGGAGTGGGCGGAGCGGAGTAACTGTTATTATTTATATAGCACATTTAATTGCAACGTTGTTGCACAGTTACATTAAACCATACATTTATAAAAACATTAGCAGGTGTTCAAAAGGCCCTGTCTATGACATCACTTGCTGCTGCAGCCTTGACAGGTCAGAGTATTTTGGTGGTTGCCATCTTCAAACGGTCATATTTTAAAAACTATAAATCCTACAGCGAAGAGCTTTATATTGTGAGAATCACAAGACCCAGACCTACATTTTGATGCATAGTATGTCTCTGAAGTATTAAATATGAAGGCACAGTCGCAGTTTAGAAATTGCCCTTCAAGTTTGAGCTGGCTAGAGTGAAGTTTCAATGAATGTCAATGGACGGAGTGAGTTGCAAACAAATGGTCATATTGTGAAATCTATCAGGACTACGGCTTAGCCATGGACATTTTTAGTGGCAGCAGGGAAAGCTGAACATTTTCATATACTTTGTGTAGGTGGCAGTCTAGAAATCATGTCCTGATTTTTCAGCTTTTGCCAGCTCCCATTCTAGTTTTGAACATTTTGCCATTCATTCCTATGGGACCAATTTTGCCACAAGAACGACGATATTCCGTGAACCATTCGGCGAAACGTTTCACAAAGTAATAGCAATCCGATCGGGAACAATCTGCACGTTTTGGTAAATTTTGGTCTATGTAGTGTAAAAACTGTGGGAGGAGTTAGGGTGGTAAATTTGGCTATAATAAGAATAATAATATATATGTGAGATAAGGCTTTATAGAATGCTGAGCTATGTAATAAAGTGCAGCCTGGCTCTATAGATTGCTGAGCTATGCACAGCCTGGCTTTAGAGAATGCTGAGCTATGTAATAATATGTATCCTAGCTTTATAGAATGCTAAGCTATGTAATAATGTGCATCCTGGCTTTATAGAAGGCTGAGCTATGTAATAATGCACATCCTGGCTTTATAGAATGCTGAGCTATGTAATAATGCACAGCCTGGCTTTATATAATGCTGAGCTATGTAATAATGTGCAGCCTGGCTTTATAGAAGGCTGAGCTATGTAATAATGTGCAGCCTGGCTTTATAGAATGCTGAGCTATGTAATAATGCGCAGCCTGGCTTTATAGAATGCTGAGCTATGTAATAATGTGCAGCCTGGCTTTATAGAATGCTGAGCTATGTAATAATGTGTATCATGGCTTTACAGAATGCTGAGCTATGTAATAATGCGCAGTCTGGCTTTATAGAATGCTGAGCTATGTAATAATGTGCAGCCTGGCTTTATAGAATGCTGAGCTATGTAATAATGTGTATCCTGGCTCTATAGAATGCTGAGCTATGTAATAATGCACATCCTGGCTTTATAGAATGCTGAGCTATGTAATAATGCACAGCCTGGCTTTATATAATGCTGAGCTATGTAATAATGTGCAGCCTGGCTTTATAGAAGGCTGAGCTATGTAATAATGTGCAGCCTGGCTTTATAGAATGCTGAGCTATGTAATAATGTGCAGCCTGGCTTTATAGAATGCTGAGCTATGTAATAATGTGCAGCCTGGCTTTATAGAATGCTGAGCTATGTAATAATGTGCAGCCTGGCTTTATAGAATGCCGATCTACGTAATAATGTGTATCATGGCTTTACAGAATGCTGAGCTATGTAATAATGCGCAGCCTGGCTTTATAGAATGCTGAGCTATGTAATAATGTGCAGCCTGGCTTTATAGAATGATGAGCTATGTAATAATGTGTATCCTGGCTTTATAGAATCCTGAGCTATGTAATAATGTGTATCCTGGTTCTATAGAATGCTGAGCTATGCAATAATGTGTATCCTGGCTTTATAGAATGCTGAGCTATGTAATAATGTGCAGCCTGGCTTTATAGAATGCTGAGCTATGTAATAATGTGTATCCTGGTTCTATAGAATGCTGAGCTATGTAATAATGTGCAGTCTGGCTTTATAGAATGCTGAGCTATGTAATAATGTGTATCCTGATTCTATAGAATGCTGTGTAATAATGTGCAGGCTGATGTAATAAAGTGCAATGCAGTGTCACCGAGTGCTATGCCATGTCATAATGTTCATTGAAATGTCACAGACTAGTTTATTATGTAATATTAGTCAAAACAATATCACAGAGTGTCATGCAATGGGCAATGTCATGGATCCAAGGCTGGGTAATAATATGCAAAATTAGGTCATATAGTATAATACTATGTATCAATGTGCAGTGTGATGTCAGGATACTATATAATAATGTGCAGAGCAATGTTTCTTTTAGTAATGCGCAGGCACACTGTGGATTTATTCCTGTAGTTTTTGTTTTTCACATTTAAGTTCTGAAGTTTACAGAAATGCCTATTCCGCAATATGCTTCCTTTGCCACTTACTGGGATTCGAATGAGGCCAAGGATTCTGACAAATATCAAAATTGCAGAAAAAAAAGAAGAAAGCTGTTAGCAATAAACATGGAAGTCATTACTTCAATTTCTGTCTGGGAAGTACAAGGTTTTGGATCAGGTCTTGGGTTTATTTGCTGTGAGTTCAGAACGTATTTCTAAATCCTGAGCTCATTCTGAGACAGACATTTTTCTATCAGGCACCAACATATTCCGCAGCGCTGTACAATGGGAAGCCAAAATTGAAGAGCACAGGAGGATAATGAAAAGATCTCTGATTGCTTGAGCTTATAAATTAGCAAGGGAATTGAGTAAAGGTTTCAAGTAGAAAACCTGTTTGTAATTACAAATTTGGGAAGAGGACACTGGCAGGACAGATTTTGATGCCTCTGTGTACACGAAAAATTCCATTCACCAAAAATCATCCCCTAAGTGGTAAGCTGTCCATGCTCAATTACAATGCATTCTTCATGATCCTATATTGCATCTAAATAATTGTAAGGTCTTTAAAGAACATTCCATTGAGTAATAAATGTATATATTTGATTTATTTATACATTTTTTCATTGGGGTATTTAAAAAACTAAAAAAATGTGAAAGCTGCACATCTCTTGTCTGCAGGTTTTGCAAGCCCTCCCCTTTTCCACAGCACAAACATTCAGTTCGTGCTCGGGAATACTCCAATCAGAGGCTTCTCGTTATGCTGGAGCAGAGAGAAGTGGTCAGTTACTATATGTGTATACTACGGGGGTAGAAGTGTCATTTAGCATTTATAATAAATCTGTCTGGTAAACTCTAGAGTAGACAAAGCTGTAGCATGTTATAGAAAAAAAGTAAAATTTTGTCTGTTATTCTGATTCTGTCGTAAATGTTCTCTGTTTTGATCTAATCTATGTCTGTGCATTCATTCATATGAAGTCTTTCACTAAACAAAACACAAGTAAACAACTAAACACAAATTGTGCAGATTTTGATGTAGAATTATTAAAATCTTTACTGAACTTGTATTGAATAATTGTACTAACTCCATTTTTAATCTCACACTGTGACAGAACTCTCCATTTTGTTCACCTTACATGACAGTATTCAATATAATGAATAAGAGATTGTATTTTCTCTCTCTAAGGACATAACTAGCCCCGGAGTTAGCGGATCTCCGTTGACTTGCAACATAGTATAATCCAAGGCCAGGAAAACAGCGACTAAATGAAATGTTCTATTCATAAAAGAACCTTGGACCAAACCACGAGACTGACATCACCAACTACGTAAAATGATGCCCAAGCCCCCCCCTTTCCACCGAGTAAGCCTCGTGCTAAAGAGCAATGACATCCCATGATGGGAGGGTGCCTCACTAGTCACTCAAATCTCTGAGCCAATTAATAATATTAATGGGTGGACACTGACATAGCCACTTAACATTTAACCCAATTAATGATGTTTATTTGTTATTATCTGATATTCAATGATGATGTCATTTTGCATATAAAAAGGCCTGCGTGCCCACTTTTTAACTAGATGCTAATAAATTTCCTGAAGTGTTTTTAACCTGAACTGCATGTGTCAGTGTGAACTTACTTCTGCGTATACGCAATTTATTCATCTCAGATTTGGACAGGAACAGATAGACTTTTAAACATTTTTGTTTATTTCTAAATTAATCTACTACAGTTTCACATAAAAACCAAAAACAGGAGGACCGAATGTTTTTCTATTGCCTTGGTTTGCGTAGCAGGGGCACTTTTAAAGGGGAATAGGCCCTGGGGAGATAGCGCAGCTAAGCGGACAAGGGCACATGTAGGAGTGTGGGGATAGATGCGTGGGAGTGTTTTGGGAAGTGTGTGTGGGTGGGGTTGGGTTCTATGTGAGTTAGTGGGGGAGGTCTTACCTCAGTGCCACTTGGGATTCGAGCCAGCAAACAGCTTCCCGCCCGCCCACCCCTTGTAGGATTAGTTAGTTATGTCTATGCTGCATCGTAATTCCCCACTACGTACTTACAAGTCATGAGAAAAAATAGCTTTCGATCTTTTCTAGTTTGTATTAATATATAATACGTACATCAGTCTAATGTATCCCTTTATTTTAAATTATATTTTGAAATGCATTCCATCTTCTCTCCTCTGTTGTCAATATCATTAAGCATTTCCTACACAGTAGGCTGCTGCAAGTTTTTTTAACAGTTGTTGAAGTTTGTTGAAGTGGTTATGGTGCAAGAACCCTGTGTGTACAGTTGTACCTTTCAAAGCTCATTATTTTGCATTTTTGTTCATGTTCTTCTGGTTATTTGGAGAGTGAAGTGCCGTCCCTAAATATCCTTCGGAGAGTCACAGTTTTTGCCTTCCTGATTAGGAAGATCAAATTTGTCCAACTTGTGCATGATCCATGCAAACATTGCATGCCCAGTTCGGCAGAATCTCTGTCTTCTAATCAGGAAGGCAAATAGACAGGATCTGTCCATCCACCTCTTTGTGATTGGTTGGCAGGTGGAAAAATCTCTGCACACAGCCTAATTAACAAAACTATGGACTGGGCTGTGTGCAAACCGAGAGCTTTTTCACTTTGCTGAACGGGCGTATATGGAATACGACCAGAATGAGATATTATGAAACATTCTTAATTGGTGGTGGGGTCTACCTGCCACTAGTTGTAATTTTAATAGTAAATATATTTATAATTGTCTGTGTCATTTTACTATATTATCTATATAATGTATTAAAAATAGGGGATCATTGTGACTATATTGTTTTTCCTATTCTGGCGAGCAGAACAGGAATATGTACTGACAGCACATGCATGGCGTGAAAGACTCAGAACTGGCAAGATAGGTGCATAGGTCAGAGAAATTTTGACAATACGATGAATTTAACTAGTGAGATTAATGTGACTGATTGCTAGGTAGAGGCACTTACAGAGTGAGTTTCCCTGCAGATATAAGCCTTCAAGAAGCACTTTAAAAATTGTAGGCTTGGAGTGAGTCTGATAGAACAAGGAAGGGCACAGAAATAAGAAAGATTTAAATAAAACAGTGCAGTCATTCTACATCAGTTTGTCACACACATGGGCAGTCAGAGTCCTGTTTGGTTCAACATAGCAATTATAGGCAATTTCTACCACCGTTTGCCTTAAATTTAGCATTTGGAAGAACATGCCTAAATTCTATCCCTCTGGTATTTATCAAGTGAATTAAAATGTTCTTGTCTGTATGAAATTTCAGTTGTCATTTATTTTGGCGCTCCTGTGTCCTATTAATGTCACTCAGCGGACTCCCATCTATTAACATGCTCCATAACTTGGCGGTCTTAAAAAAAAAAAAAAAAACAGCGACAAGTTGACTGATGCGAACACATCAGACAACGCGAACAATGCAGAGAGAGAGAGCTTCTATTCTGAGCCAAATGCTTATTGATTAGAGATGATAAAAATACCTTTTAAATTCTCATAAAAATAGTCCTTTTGTAACCATAGCGATATGATCTTCAAGACAGATTTAATAATTAGAATATCTCGTAACTAGGTATCACAGTCACACTCAACATAATGTGTATGCATGTTGCATATCATTGCGTAAATGACACAGCTACTCAAGTGGCGGTAAAAAGAAAGCCGGCGCTGTTTGGATCGCACATTAAAACATACAGGGATTTTTTTACTAAAAAAAAAAAGCTATTAAAAATTCACAGCAGATTTGCACATTTGCACAAAACAAAAAATAGTTCAGATGAGAAATTTTCCAGAGAGGTTATTTTGCTCATCAAACTTGCAACTCGAATTTCAGTTCTGATTTGGTGCAATGATCCTGTAAATGTAGTCTGAAGAGCTTGCAATCTAATGTTATAACGACAGGTGTTAATAGAAAGACATTGCTTCCAAAAGGGGGTTTGATAGCTTTGTGTAGAATATAAGAGATAGATTTACAATCTTAGGAGCCAACTTTATGTTTTATAGTCAAGAATGGATAAATGTTTTATCTGGCTAAGCAGCCCTGTTGGGTCAGAATCTGCTGTTAGTTGACCAACTGTCCCTCAACCTAACTTGACTGCTGCTGTTATATGTCCAAATGCCACTCAACCTAACTTGACTGCTGCTGTTATATGTCCATCTGCCACTCAACCTAACTTGACTGCTGCTGTTATTTATCCAACTGTCACTCAACCTAACTTGACTGCTGCTGTTATATATCCAACTGCCACTCAACCTAACTTGACTGCTGCTGTTATATGTCCAACTGCCACTCAACCTAACTTGACTGCTGCTGTTATATGTCCAACTGCCACTCAACCTAACTTGACTGCTGCTGTTATATATCCAACTGCCACTCAACCTAACTTGACTGCTGCTGTTATATGTCCAACTGCCACTCAACCTAACTTGACTGCTGCTGTTATATATCCAATCCAACTGCCACTCAACCTAACTTGACTGCTGCTGTTATATGTCCAACTGCCACTCAACCTAACTTGACCGCTGCTGTTATTTATCCAACTGCCACTCAACCTAACTTGACTGATGTTGTTATATGTCCAACTGTCACTCAACCTAACTTGACTGCTGCTGTTATTTATCCAACTGCCACTCAGCCTAACTTGACTGCTGCTGTTATATGTCCAACTGTCACTCAACCTAACTTGACTGCTGCTGTTATATATCCAACTGCCACTCAACCTAACTTGACTGCTGCTGTTATATGTCCAACTGCCACTCAACGTAACTTGACTGCTGCTGTTATATGTCCAACTGCCACTCAACCTAACTTGACTGCTGCTGTTATATATCCAACTGCCACTCAACCTAACTTGACTGTTGCTGTACTTGTTCTGTGTGACAGTCAGGTTGTGAGCTTATAGCCACCTTCATGCACAGTTTGCACCCATGGCCTAGAGGTAGTCCACTGGGACTTCTCAGACAGCTGACATGATCCAGGGACACAGGAGAATGGGCGGATAGTCTAGTATTACCGTGGAGGACAAATATCATAGTACACAAAAATGTGAAGATCTGAAGGTCATAATTATCTTGAGATCATAGTCTGCAAGCACAGAAGGTATAAACAAATGAGTGGTTTAAATAGCAGGTTAATAGGTAAAGTATAGGCAGGAGTTCTAGTACCTGTAAAGGGACCTAGTGTCCTCCCTGTCCCTACCAATGGGTTGCAGGTGGGTGGACATGCCACTGAAAGGGATGGTGGACAAACCCCCAAAAATATCATAAAATTATCTGCCACTCCCGACACCAAATAGCCTACCTGCCTAGCTAAAATAGATCACACATACCATACTTCTAAACCTCCTTTTGTGTAGCCAACCAATAAGAGTGTTCTGACTACGTTTCTTCTTAGGGTTTTTCATGCACTCTACAACCTCAGTCTGCATTATTATGGAATTCATTTTGGCTTTCAACCACCACTATGTCCCCACCCAGTATTATAATTAGAGCCCCTACCTGCTGCTCATTGGTGGTGACTGGGGATGAGTAATAATAAGTAGCTCCCACACCCTGACCAGGCACAAGAGGGGCACCAGTCAAGTCTCACTGCTTGCCGTTTAGCATCCATTTTTTAGTTTTTCATTTTAAAGTGGTGGCTGGTTAACCCTTGCGCCACTGAGGATAATTAACTATTTGCCTGCTGACTGCTAGCTCTGCCAGTGGGCGAGAGATTAAAGGTTGACCAAAGTTCTGTAAATTAACAAAAATTTCACTGAATGTAGCTAGAGACAAATTTATATATGCCATAATTTTGTTCGAACTGATAAAACATTTTCTAACTAAAAAAATAATAACAATAACGAAAAAAGAACCAAAGTTTCTTTCTGTGCAAAGCTTGAGCTAAGAGGATGAAAGATAGGCAATACATGAATAGTTCGGACGCAATCAGAAGCATATCGGCATTTGTCATGTGACCCATCTTATTAAACTCTTCATCACTTTGCATTACACATTAAAAAGCTAGATAAGCTCCCACTGCTTTGTGCTAACACGTAACCTCCTCCGGGCGACCACGTTGACCCTGCTTTGTAAGATCTGGACACCGTGTACCAAGCACGCTGTGCTGTATGCCCACAGTCAGTATGCACTTTTAGAATAATGAATTACTTTAGAAACAGCAAGATCTCCGTCACCGCGTTCCAAAGCCAGGCTTCACATCGAGACATGGGTTCTTTAGATGCTTAAAATTTTTCGACTTTCTCCTAAAGTGCTGCTTGTTTTCATTATGATTTCTCTAGCTCGCCTAATTTTAGCAAATAATGAATTCTGATGAAGACCAGCCCTCCTGGGGGTCGAAGAAATAACGTTGGTGCACCTGAACCGGCGCATTTGAGTTCCAATGTTCCTGACACTACCCTGCGGAGCATTCATTCACACGGACGTTCTTAAACAAGTTCCCTGCTTGTGAATATTTTCATTCTAGCTCATTAACGAGATGAGGTTTGAAGTTTGGAGCCCTGCATAAACAAGCTCTAATGAGCAGGACTTGTTCAAACCAAGAAACCCTCATTACCTCTTTAATCCCACAGGGATGCTTCTGGTAGAGCCGCTGCCCCCACGCCACACACTTTACAAAAAAAAAAAAAGGAATATTATTACCATATTCTGGAATATATAAATCTTACATCCTAATTTATCATTTCATTAAAATAAATGATGGTACTCCAAGAGTTGTATTATCATCACAAAATCCAATGTCTTTGAAATATTCCTTTGCGCTTTTTTATCACATGCAATTTACTTCCGTTTTTTTATTTCGTTAATTTTTCATTGGATGTTCTTTACTAAGCACTATAGTTGTACTGGTAAATATTATAGAAATCATTCAGAGCAAATGTAATAGCAGACTTGTACTGTTGGATAAGATATTCCAGACTTCCATTGACCCAACACGATTTGGCAGAGTAGACCCCACCATGCCTTCTTTTCATGTTTTGGAGGGTAGGTAGTTCTGTACAGAATAGGTAAGAATATCCTCACCTACTCCATCCCTAATTCAGTGATGTATTTTGAGGGGGAAAAAATCATTGATATTCATGTTGTACTATTGTAGAGACATTTTCATGTTTATTTTCTTAGCAGAAGCCAAATTAGTCCTGTTAATATGTGCTAATGTTTGCAATTTACGAGGGTATATAAACCCAAAGAGTGTTATGAAAATACACCAGTTGGAACTATAGTATCTCTGCAGAATTCTGCATTATCCCTAGGTATGACCGAATGTCACATATTTTACCACCCCTTTCATGAGTTCATCTACATTCTACCTGCTTTTAATTCAAAATCTGTCCAACATATTAACTTCACCAGTTAAGTGAATTTAAATAAACAGTAAGGATTAATTATGCAAACCATGACTATACAAGAAAATCTGTTCAATTGCCCCCATAGACTCTCTGTTTGACAATGATGTTATTTGACACTGGAACATGCCTTGTTGATTGAGCAAAGGAATTTATCAATAAATTCCCAACGAGGTTCCTAACATGTACTACTCATAAGTGGCTATTTGCTGTCTACTTTTGGGACAATCAAAGTTAGTCCTCGGTCAGACTTTTCTCATCTAACCCCCAACACAAACACTTTTATTCTGACCACTTTTTCTAAGAACTACATTATTCCACAGAAAAAAAGAAATATTGTCCTGGCTATGGTCCACCAGTGTTCCTGCATAAGATTTCAAGCCACCAGACAGATGTAGACTTTGAAATATTTTTACTTGCTGGTTGCTCTATTCACATACTACTTTATTAGCTAGAGATAGTAAAACCAAAAGGTGTGAAGACTTATTTATAATTGTTCTGTCTCCTGATAAAAGTACTATTCATTCTCGTGGAAAGATCGAGCAGTAGAACCCCAAAGAGACACAGAGTCTTTTGAAATGGATAGAAATCATGTAATTTAAACACATAAATTAGAAGACCGTACACCTTTAATGATAAAATAAAACTGATAACAGAATGATTATAGTGATGGAAAAACAACCACATGCCACAGGGTTTTTAGGACAAAAGTCATATTTCCTACAAAAAGTTCAGAAAGTCTAGTTTCACAGTTCAAATTATTTTATGCTGTAGTTACGTCACACTGATCCCACGGCCAATAGGAAACAAGAGGCTGCTTTTTGGCACAGTCAAGGATATGAACATGTTTTTTTATCTTCGTTACTCTGCTACCTCTGCAATGTTTTGTTCTAAATTGAAAACATTTAGTAAGTGCTTACTTTAGCTTTAATGTTGACCGTCCTAGGTTTGTGTCTACGTTTCCAGAGATTACTATGTCATTTTTAATTCCCATATGCTATTATGCATTATCATTGTAAAAATTTTTTTACATTCTATAAAAATATTTTTCCTGTAATAGTATTGTATCTCTAGATTTAGTAGTAGACAACCATCGGCACTCCAGAAGTTGTGGACATCATCTCCCCTAGTCCTCTTACAGCCATAATGCTGGCAAAGCATCATGGAACATGTAGTTCCCAACATCTGGAGTGCCGAAGGTTGCCTATCCCTGCGTCTAGATCATATCATCCAATTAAGAATGGTAGTGACGGTAAGAGAGCCAGAAAGGGCTCATCTCCTGTCTCAATTTTGACATTGCAGCATTTCTAAGAAATCAAATGATTGGTGTACGCAATAAAGTCGATATTTTTCTCCAGAAGTGCAGAGATGAGACAATGAGAGGCGCAGTTAATTTTAGAGCCAGCACTTGGGGGAGAGATTCATAAAACCTGGGTATAGCTGCATTAATTCTACAATAATGATTGCATTGTGCAGCAGCGAAAGGGCCATTAAAAGCAACTGTACTCTCCTTAAGAGCCAATAGGCGCACATCATCCTGGGCAGTGTTTAATTGAATTCTCCAGTATTCTTGCAAAGCAGAACTATGGTTCATGTTACATAAACTTTTTAATAGCTGTCTGCTAGGTGGCAGCGTACCTATCATTATCTTTTTTTTTACTGGGTATTGACTAGGGATGAATAAATTATTAAATATTTACATAGGTAACTGTAATAAAAAAAAACATGCAAGTGAGCTACTCTCTGCATTAATTACTTCATTGTTGTATTTGCAATTTTGATTGGTCTGGAGATCTGACTATTAAATGTTAGATAGCTTTGAAAAACAGGGTTTTTCCAATTATTTCCCGCTCTGTCTGAGATATGGTCCACAAGAGGGGTCATACATTACTCCCACATTTTCAAACTTGCAATTGGTGGTTTTAAATACAAAAGTAATTTCAAAACACATTTACTGTGGGTGTAAGACATTTTGCCGTGAGCACTGTGATACGCTAAGGAACAGCAAATATTCAGTTCATAGAAAATTAGGGCATGGGGACTTTGGTCTGAAAGAATGGCCGTCCCTCCCAAGGAGGGGATCTTGGGGTTTAGGGTAATGTAGGATACGTGCGTCTAAACGTTAATATTAATAGAATGCAGTAGGATGTTATCTAAGTGCCTAAGTTCTTTGCCATTTCAATGATTAAACAGTGATAGGCAGTGGTAAAGAGGTACTCTACATAGTACTCAGCAGTGGTTATGGTACCAGGAGTCCTCAGACACAGCCTTCCAGTAATCTGTCAAACCGTTTATGAACTGTTTGATTTTTACCTTGCTGTGTTGGGTACCCGTGGTCCTTTTGTTATGAGTTGGCCTGATACCAACTCATATCATGGTTGGCCAGTAAGCATTGGCTGGGAGTGTCAAGCTAAAGATTTCTAGTGAATGTACAGAGACACTCTATGCACCATAACAAATACACCATGCTATGCTAAGAGTCCCCAATGTCTTTTAGCCATTTAATAGTGTCTAAACATGGAATAAGTTATATGAGTTGTATGATAATGTTGATTTATGAACTTCTGCTTTATCAAATCAACTCCAATGGAGCGCGCTTGACACAGCAAGGGAGGCACACATGGTACATTACTTAAAGGAAAATTTATTGGAAGTTCAAAGTGAATTCAAAGTGAATTTTATATTTAAAGTCATAATAGTTGATAAGGGATCCAGTTTGACCAATTTGGCCTTAACCAGGGCCGGACTGGCCCACCGGATATCGGGAAATTTCCTGGTGGGCCGCGGCACCTGGGCACTGCGCTGCCACATAGGTGCCACCAGGTGGCCGGTCCAGTGGCACACTCAGAGGGGGCCGGCTGTGTTCCAGACTGGAGCCGCCGGGCCGGGAGGCAGCTTCGCCAGTCCGGCGGCACTCCAGTCACTGCTGTTGATGATGGCTGAAGGATTCCACAATTCCCAGCACAGGAACCGCGAGGGAGCATGGTAGACATGCTCCTCCTCCTTCAGCCATCAGCAACAGCAGTGACTGGAGTGCCGCCGGACCGGCGAAGCTGCCCGGTGGCACCAGTCTGGAACACGGCCCCTGACTTCTCTAGGTAAATGGGGGGGAGGGGGATAAAACAGAGAGGGGAATAGAGGGAGGGAGGAGGGGAGAGACACAGGGAAAGGGGGGAGGGAGAGAGATGGGGAGAGACACAGGGAAAGGGGGGAAGGAGAGAGATGGGGAGAGACACAGGGAAAGGAGGGAGGGAGATGGGAGAGACACAGGGAAAGGGCGAAGGGAGAGAGATGAGGAGAGGGGAGAGACACAGAGAAAGGGGGGAGGGAGAGAGATGGGGAGGAGGGAGAGACACAGGAAAAGGGGGGAGGGAGAAAGATG
>OW240917.1:242588201-242738766 GCA_933207985.1 Pelobates cultripes
CCATGTCATCCCACTACAGTCCATGTCATCCCACTACAGTCACTGTCATCCCACTACAGCCCATGTCATCCCACTACAGTCACTGTCATCCCACTACAGCCCATGTCACCCCCACTACAGTCCATGTCACCCCCACTACAGTCCATGTCATTCCACTACAGCCCATGTCACCCCACTACAGCCCATGTCACCCCACTACAGTCACTGTCATCCCACTACAGCCCATGTCACCCCCAGTACAGCCCATGTCACCCCCACTACAGCCCATGTCATCCCACTACAGCCCATGTCATCCCACTACAGTCACTGTCATCCCACTACAGCCCATGTCACCCCCACTACAGTCACTGTCATCCCACTACAGCCCATGTCATCCCACTACAGCCCATGTCACCCCCACTACAGTCCATGTCATCCCACTACAGCCCATGTCATCCCACTACAGCCCATGTCACCCCCACTACAGCCCATGTCATTCCACTACAGCCCATGTCATCCCACTACAGTCCATGTCATCCCACTACAGTCACTGTCATCCCACTACAGCCCATGTCATCCCACTACAGTCACTGTCATCCCACTACAGCCCATGTCACCCCCACTACAGTCCATGTCACCCCCACTACAGTCCATGTCATTCCACTACAGCCCATGTCACCCCACTACAGCCCATGTCACCCCACTACAGTCACTGTCATCCCACTACAGCCCATGTCACCCCCAGTACAGCCCATGTCACCCCCACTACAGCCCATGTCATCCCACTACAGCCCATGTCATCCCACTACAGTCACTGTCATCCCACTACAGCCCATGTCACCCCACTACAGCCCATGTCATCCCACTACAGCCCATGTCACCCCCACTACAGTCCATGTCATCCCACTACAGCCCATGTCATCCCACTACAGTCCATGTCACCCCCACTACAGCCCATGTCACCCCCACTACAGTCCATGTCATTCCACTACAGCCCATGTCATCCCACTACAGCCCATGTCATCCCACTACAGCCCATGTCATCCCACATCAGCCCATGTCACCCCACTACAGTCCCTGTCACCCTACTATAGCCCATGTTACCACACAGTATAGCTCCTGTAAACCCAGTATAGCTCATTTCACCCCATTTCAGCCCCTGTCACCACAGTATAACTCCTGTAATCACCCCTCCCACCCACAGGTGGTGGTGGTAGAAGTGTACCTTTATAGCATCCACTGCCTTCTCCTCTAAGTATCTGTTTTCACAAGCAGAAAAGCCAGAGATTTCAGATTCTCCTCTTGAGCTCCTACATTGAGCTTTCTGTCTGGGCCTGTTCACTTCATTGTGCTCTGAGCATCAAATATGTATTCTGCAATCTGCATGCTTGAGAAAACATTGACCTTCACAATATATCTTGCTGTGTGTGTTTGCTTGCTCACATACTGAGCCTTCTTTAAATCCCAGATGTGATCACAATGAGCATTCGAACATATCCTGCAGTACCTGTTCATCTCTCTAAAAACCAAACGTCTAAATGTCTTTAATAGTCTGCACAACACATGAAGTACCACATAAGTACCATATCCCAGCTGTGTCCGCTATCAGTAACTGTACAACCATCTCCCAGCTGTGTCCGCTATCAGTGACTGTACAAACAGCTCCCAGCTGCACCTGCTCTCACAGACTATACAAACACCTTCCAGTTGTGCCTGTTCTCAGTGACTGTACAAACAGCTCCCAGCTGTGCCCGCTCTTATAGACAGTACAAACATCTCCCAGCTGTGTCTGCTCTCAGTGACTGTGCAAACACCTCCCGGCTGTGTCTGCTCTCAGTGACTGTACAAACACCTCCCAGCTGTGTCTGCTCTCAGTGACTGTACAAACATCTTCTGGCTGTGTATTCTCTAAGTGACTGTATAACCACCTCCCAGCTCTGTCTGCTCTCAGTGATTGTACAAACACCTCCCACCTGTGGCTGCTCTTAGTGACTGTACAACCATCTCCCAGCTGTGTCCGCTCTCAGTGACTGTACAAACACCTAAAAGCTGTGTCTGCTCTTAGTGACTGTATAGACACCTCCCAGCTGTGTCTGCTCTCAGTGACTGTACAAACATATCCCGGCTGTGTCTGCTCTCAGTGAATGTACAAACATCTTCCAGCTGTGACTGCTCTCAGTGTCTGTACGAACATCTCCCAGCTGTGTCTGCTCTCACTGACTGTACAAACACGCAAGGGTCATTTTCATGGATTACACAGAGCTGCAATACAGGGATATCCACATAATACAATGTCTTTGTATAATGATCCAGCTCTTTCTGTCTAATGAAAGAGAGAGCTGGATGCTCCCTAAATTGATATGAAAATGACATGTCGCCACTAAAGGTTAGCTGGTTCTGCTGCCCCAGGGGCAACTTAATGGAAAGCCCCTGAAATTCCTTCTTAAAAAACACTAGGCATGTGCAAAATCCGCTGAAACAGGGCAGATTTGAAATCTGCCGCATTTTTTTTTACAAGCCCTCTTGTTCTCAAGAAAGCGTCTCCAACCAATGATGGATGTGGCCTGGAGAACTGAGCCTTGTTACAGAATTAAAGAGAGACATATTTTTAGTAGACTTTGAAACACGCATAGGCAATGGCTCGAGTATGTCAATCTATATTTTTTTAGCTTATCCTCCCCCAACCCCATAAAAAGAATGCTTGTGTTTCTAAACTATTGCAAATATATTTATCCCCATAAAAACTGGTTGGGCGCTCTTCTAAGTGTCCCTATGGACAAACCTTCACTGTAGCTGTGTCTACAAGAATACCCACATTAATTGTTCTGTAAAACAACAATGATCTGGAATCTCACAGAAATATCTAGAAACTTAGCAGATTGTCATGTATCTGAAAATATTTAGAGCTGTCAATACACATTGTGTATGCTGGTCTTGTAGTTAGTCCAAGTCATGAAAGTGGAATGGCTTTATCTGTTTATGACAACATGACCGAACCATATCTAATGACAGCAGGCAGAATCTGAGATCTAGATAATGTAATCTTAGAGCGCATTGAATTCCTTACTGCAAACTGGAGGCAGTGAAAATATCTGTATCTTCTATCCAAATACCCATGAGAAAAATAAATAAATGGGATCTAACATCTCCCGGTGCTAAATATGATCTGAATAGTTGTATAGTAAATTCTCACTTGAACAAATAAAATTAAATTGCTATGCGTTTAATTGTGTAGCGTGAGTGAGAAGATAGTATTAAATAATATTATATAAATTATGGTTCTTGCTTAACTTTCCTCTTATTGCTATAAAATATCCAGGAACGCAAATAATGGGGATTTTAGAGAAACTGTACTTTTCTATCTCAGTTATTAACAACAATATTTATACATTAATTAAAATAATAACTTTACCAAAAGGAAAGAAACTAGAATTGAAAAATACATCTGTTAAAATTATGGGACATGATTAATTTTCCTTTTATTGCTGTAAAATATCCTGGTCTTTAGAGAAACGAGAAAAATGGAATTGACATATTTTACATCAAAACAGTATTGTAATAATCAAATTCATCCTAGGAGCCAATCATAATGCAGCTCAAACTAAAAGGGTCAATTTAAGCACCATAAGCACTTCATATTAAAGCATGGCGGGCCAACTATTATGACTGAGAGTGGGTATTAGCAGCAGCAAGATTTTGGGTGCATCTTAATTGTACATGCAGTTAGCACATGCCTCACTTAAATAGTGAAAATTCTCTTTCTTTAACTCCCTGGAGAGAGCCGAGTTGCAGAATGTGAATGCATGGTCCATAGAAGAATTTACTCAATAGTGAGACGAATTGTGCATAACCTTATCGCAGCCGTGGTACGGCTTTAAAGAGCAGTTCCAATCATCCTATTTGATTTAGAACTGTTCTAGAGGAGTCTGTCTGCAGCTGCAGCTTAGGACACTTTGGGAAATATGTAAAAAAAATTTAAATTCATTTTTTAGTTTAACTATTTTATGCATTATCTACACAGCACATTAAAAATAAAGGGTCACTTTTTACATAGACTTCAAAACTTGGTTAGAAACAGAAGACACATAAATGACTGACTAACGTTCGTAAGCAATGAGCACATTTTTTTTATATAAGTTGATGTGCACTAACTTTGATCTTTTAAATAAACTTAATTTGAGGCGTTACTATATCCCAAAGGTCCTGAATTTGAAGAAACCAGAGAAAACATCCATGTACTAAGTGAAACAAGTTCAGGGAATTTGCAAACATTAGATAAAAATTTGGCATGTCTCTTCTCTTTGTACCTGTAGTCCTTCAGGGGGCTGAATGGAAGACAGGTACATCCTTTTTCTGTGTGTTCCAATTATCATTGTGTGATAGGTATTGTCAGCATAGAAAAATTTGAACTCTACCTGCCTTGTCCTGATTACAATCCTCCATTATTGCTTGAGAGGTGTGCATTAGCGAGTCTTTAAGCTGAGTTAACTCGAGCAACAGCAGCTATAGCTTAATGAATCCGTTTTGGTGTATATATCATGCCCCTGCAGTCTCACTGCTCAATTATTTGCCATTTATGAGTTAAATTGCTTTGTTTATGCACCCTTAGTCACACCTCCCTGCATGTGACTTACACAGCCTTCCTAAACACTTCCTGTAAACATCTAATGTTGACACTGCCGTTCTTGCAAATTCTGTTTAAGTTAGAATTTCTTATTTCATCTTTCAACTCTGTTAAAAAGCTTGCAAGACCCTACAGGAGACTCCTGTATGTAATTAAAATTATTTTACAGAGCAGGAGATACAAAAATTTGACGTATATTACGTCTGAATGAAAATGAAACCATTTTGTTTTCATGCAGGCTGTGTCAGTCACAGTCAGGGAAGGTGTGCCTAGGGGTGTTTAAACAGAAACAAAAGTGATTGAACTCTTAAATGACAGCGAATTGAGCAGTAAAACTTCAGAGGTATGATCTATACACCAAAACAGCTTTATTAAGCTAAAGTTGTTTTAGTGACTATAGTGTCCCTTTAAGCGACCCTTGTTTTTTTTTTTCAAAAATCTTACCTGTTTTAACTTTAAAAAAAACCCACTAAAAATATAAAGTAATAATATAACTGTGCCTGAGAGGAACCCATAATGAAGTTATAAATATGAAATAATATTGTAGGAAAAAACGAGAAATAAAAACTGGGTGTGAATATTATTTCCGCTGTATTTTTCTGTAAAGGTACTGTGACCTTGGCAAATGCTTGCTGTCTAAGTTTTGGCCATTTTTTGTCCCATGTTCCTTTACTCAGAAAGCGCAGAACATCAGTAATATTTCAACTCATTTTTTTATTGTCACATTAAACTAATCTCTTGGCAGTAATATTCCCAGGATGTGGAGTTAACTTTTAGGGCTAGAGGCAGCGAGCGCTCGATGGCACAAATTTCCATCTTTATGCTCGCTGTTAGTAATGGGCAGCAGTAAACTGTAATCTGGCCTCTTTAGCCGCATTTGTGTTTTATTGCGTGAGGAAGATGAATTTAACACTGGTTGATCGCTCACTAAAGTTTAAAACACAGAAATGAGAGTGAGCAGACTCCTGCTTCCCGCCTGGCAGTACGTCGTTCCCCCTCACACCAAGCACAGCCATCCATATAATTCCAGAGGTAACTGCGTGTGACAGCGTGCGTTACGTGGAGAAATTGCAGACATTTATGGGGGATTAAATAAGAAATCCGTACAGTGCTCGGCTTGTGTCTCCAAAGCTAGATTTTAAAAAAAATACAATAGGCCCATCTAGTTTACCCTTCATAAAATCTCAGACTGCTTTTATTAACATAATCGGGATATAAGAAATGAGATATGGTGAGGGTGGCATGCCAGTGACGCACATTACATGAATGGTGGCGTGCGTGGGGGTCAGTGTGTCTGAAAGGAGGGCCGACAGGTCATACATACCAACTTGTGATTGTTACACAGGACTTTCAGCTGGGTCTAGGTCTATTGGCTGCTATATCTGAGCTTTTGTAAATCTCGAGCTTTTACGGAGTACCTACAGTGAGGGAAAAAAGTATTTGATCCCCTGCTGATTTTGAACATTTGCCCACTGACAAAGAGATGATCAGTCTATAATTTTAATGGTAGGTGTATTTTAACAGTGAGAGACAGAATAACAAAAAAATAAAAAAAAATACAGAAAAAACGTATGTCAAAAAACGTAGTACTTGGTGGCAAAACCCTTGTTGGCAATCACAGAGGTCAGACTTTTCATTTAGTTGGCCACCGGGTTTGCGCACATCTCAGGAGGGATTTTGTCCCACTCCTCTTTGCAGATCCTCTCCAAGTCATTAAGGTTTTGAGGATGACGTTTGACAACTTGAACCTCCAGACCCCTCCACATATTTTCTATGGGATTAAAGGACCACTATAGGCACCCAGACCACTTCAGCTTAATGAGATGGTCTGGGTGCCTGGTCCATCTAGGGTTAACCCTTTTTTCTATAAACATAGCAGTTTCAGAGGAGGCGGAGAGCTCCCTGCCCGGCGCTGGAGAAAGAGGTAAGTTTAACCCCTTCCTCGCCAGAGCCGGGCGGGAGGGGAACCCTGAGGGTGGGGGCACCCTCAGGGCACTATAGTGCCAGGAAAACGAGTATGTTTTCCTGGTACTATAGTGGTCCTTTAAGGTCTGCAGACTGGCTAGGCAACTTGAGGACCTTAATGTTCTTCTTCTTGAGCCATTCCTATGTTTATGTTAGGGTTAATCCAGCCTCTAGTGGCTGTCTCATTGACAGCCGCTAGAGGGCATCCGCGTTTCTCACTGTGAAAATCAGAGTGAGAAGACGCCAGCGTCCATAGGAAAGCATTGTGAATGCTTTCCTATGGACTGGCTGAATGCGCACGCGGCTCCTGCCGTGCATGCGCATTCAGCCGAAGAGGAGGAGAAGAGGGAGGAGAGGAGGCGGAGAGCTCCCTGCCCGGCGCTGGAGAAAGAGGTAAGTTTAACCCCTTCCTCGCCAGTGCCGGGCGGGAGGGGGACCCTGAGGGTATGTTTTCCTGGCACTATAGTGGTCCTTTAAGGTCTGCAGACTGGCTAGGCAACTTGAGGACCTTAATGTTCTTCTTCTTGAGCCATTCCTGTGTTGCCTTGGCTGTGTGTTTTGGGTCATTGTCATGCTGAAATACCCAACCACAACCCATTTTCAATGCCCTGGCTGAGGGAAGGAGGTTTTCATCCAAGATTTGACGGTACATGGCCCCGTCCATCGTCCCTTTGATGCGGTGCAGTTGTCCTGTTCCTTTAGCAGAAAAACACCCCCAAAGCATAATGTTTCCATCTCCATGTTTGACGGTGGGGATGGTGTTTTTGGGGTCATAGGCAGCATTCCTCCTCCTCCAAACACGGCGAGTTGAGTTAATGCCAAAGAGCTCAATTTTGGTCTCATCTGACCACAACACTTTTACCGAGTTCTCCTCTAAATCATTCAGATGTTCATTGGCAAACTTCAGATGAGCCTGAACATGTGCTTTCTTGAGCAGGGGGACATTGCAGGTGCTGCAGGATTTCAGCCCTTCACAGCGTAGTGTGTTACCAATTGTTTTCTTGGTGACTATCATCCCAGCTGCCTTTAGATCATTAAGATCCTCCCGTGTAGTTCTGGTCTGATTCCTCACCATTGAATCTCCACGAGGCGAGATCTTGAATGGAGCACCAGACCGAGGGAGACTGACAGTTATTTTGTGTTTCTTCCGTTTGCGAAAAATCGCACCAACTATTGTCACCTACTCACCAAGCTGCTTGGCGATGGTCTTGTAGTCCATTCCAGCCTTGTGTAGGTCTACAATCTTTTCCCTGACATCCTTGGACAGCTCTTTGGTCTTGGCCATGGTGGAGAGTTTGGAATCTGATTGACTGATTGATTGCTTCTGTGAACAGGTGTCTTTTATACAGGTAACAAGCTGAAATTAGGAGCACTCCCTTTAAGAGAGTGCTCGTAATCTCAGCTTGTTACCTGTATAAAAGACACCTGGGAGCCAGACATCTTGCTGATTGATAGGGGATCAAATACTTATTTCACTCATTGACATGCAAATCAATGTATAACTTTTTTGACATGCGTTTTTCTGGATTTTTTTTGTTTTTCTGTCATTAACTGTTAAATTACACCTACCATTAAAATTATAGACCGATCACTTCTTTGTCAGTGGACAAACGTTCAACATCAGCAGGGGTTCAACTACTTTTTTCCATCACTGTATGAACATTGCTTAATTGGTTATTTTTACCATACTCTGGTCTCCACCTCTACCTAACAAGCACAGCCTAGTTGAGCACCCATTATTCCTGCCAACTGATATCAGTATTGTCCTGATAAAGAACCCTGACTAAGGGTTGAGAATTCATGGCTAAAAATTCAACCAGGTGGTGATCAGTCACCATCCAGATTATCAGAGTGCTATTTTGGCAGAGGGTAGCAGGGGGTTGAGCTGTCCGGGTGTATGTTGGTCTATAGATATATTGTAAACTAAGGTGTACAGGAGCCTCAGACTTGCTGGCGCCTGGAATTAGAGGTCCCAGTGTGTGGAAGATTGCCTTCTCTCCAGACCTGATCATATAAATCCAGATCTAACGACACTAGGAAGAGGAGGCTTTATCCTTTGGTACCATAATCACCTGCTGCAGGTTGAATATAAATCTGCTTTGTATAAAAATGTGTGGGTTTTGTACAATAAGGTGTTCTTTATCAAGTCTCGACTGGCATTTGGGTGACTGTCTATATTTACTAAACTGTATTCTGTGGATCAAAGGAGGGAAGCTAGCGCATGCACTGGAGATGAGTACCTGAGTTCCGCTACACAATCATTGTTACATGTCTTTACCGTATCACATGCCTTGGGACTTCCTTCCATCAATCAATGTCAAATAATTCCCGTGTGTTCTAATACTCATTTAACACATAGTAGCAGCTTTGTTGCCACAGATATTTCAAGTGGATTTGTCACTGTGTTTTTTTGCAGTTAGTTATACATCATTTCTTATCCTCTTATCTCTGCAGCTGATGACAATATTTTTTTGGTTCTTAATGATTTACCTAGTTAAATGAATTGTTTCTCTTGGTAGGTCATGAAATTACCTAAAAAATTGTAGAAGAATCCATTCCACTGTAGAATAATCCATCTCAAAGCCATAGCCCTTAAATATTAAAAGGTAAAAGGTACTGAATATTTGATGACCTTCCCATGATGCCTTCGTGCATGGATCGATATTCCCAAGATGCGTTCACGGAATTGCAAATGTTTTAATAGAATTGTGAAGAATTTGTTATGGAATTGCAACATGTACAAGGGTATTATGGGTATTAATGGTAGGTGGTCAAAGATCACTGTGTTCACTTTTTTTTAGCAGAGGTAAGTATGTTTCTATTAACCACTTCCATATGTGTTTAATTTATGGTTTAATAATGTTTATTGGTAAAGAGGTGCCTTTCTTCTGTAAAATACAGCATTGACCTCTTCTACCCATAACTAGCTGCCCCACTAATATTTCAAATGGGCATAAAGGGATTATTTTGTTGTGTTAGCTTAAAATATTCATGTCACGCTACATTGGGTGGTATGAATGAGGGGCATGCACAGAACGATTAAGATCTCATGGGGCCCTAAGCAGGTTATCAGTTTGGGCCATCCCTTCATTTTTCACATATGATGTTTAATGGTGCCAAACTAATTCATGGTCTTTGGGTCACTGTCTAATCCATGATCCCTAGGCAGCCAGAGCCTTGTGGTTAATCCTGCTCTGAGGACATGGGGCACTGATGTTAAGAGTGGGACAGTTGTGTTCAAAATGGGACATGTCAGAATGACGTCTGTCTAATCTGTCCAGACATGCTCAGGATAACCCTTGCACAGAGCACAATTATAGGTGCTGAGTTAACCTTGTCCAGTGAAATTGTGTCTAATGATGTACTGCAATTTTAGTGGAAATGTTTGTGGTGTCTTCAGAAGCAGGTCACCAAAGACCGAGCAGGGTGGCAGGACAAGGTCCCAAATCTGGCACTATATTGCCAATCCCTCGCAAATGTTCAATTTAGAAAAAGTACTGAATAGGGCATTATAACAAAATTGTCCTGACTGTGCCTAGTAGCAAGTATCTAATTCAAACCTAACTTTTATTTTTAATAAAGAAAGCCTTTGAAGTACAACTGTTGGTTAACTTTTAGTTAGCAATTAAAAGAATGACATTTAACTGAACTATGACAATTCTTCTTTAAAAGCTTGTCCTGTGAGATTACCCCAGTTTACTCCAATGCTATGTATGTCTTGCGCAGGGGGGCAAATGAATGGCATTTAGCACAGGTAGACGTCATGGGATGGGCCAGGTTCCCCTGATTAGGTATCATCCTACGGGATAATCTTTAATGCTTTGTCGGTTTTTGGTTAAGTGTCTGCTGCATATATTACAAAAACACAGAAAGCATTGCTCCAATATAGCAGTTGCTATATGCATTTCCATAAATATCCTGTGTTAAAATAGACGCTTCACTATAATATTTTTTATTAACCCAGGCTGCCCCCCACTTTTATAGTTCTATTTGAACGACAGAAGTAACATTCATTTCATTAACCCGTACGCGAGGGGAGGCAGGCGGTGCCGGAGTAGCAGGTGCACCACAATCCCCGGAATATTGCTAATTTTGGAGCCTTGTTGACAAACAGATGCAAGATTTGGCAGACAGATCCTGCTGCAGACTGTAACGAGCCCTATGCAGGGGAACAAGATCTGAGAGAGCAGCAGCTTAAACTATTACACCGACACCGTGCCAGCTTTCCCAGCACAGTCCTGGGGCGCCCAACACTGGCACGCTGATGCCAGATCTGCTCTGCTAGTAGCGAGGCCAGCTGTGAGGGGGAATAAGGGCAACTTAATCACGCTTCTTTTCTGAATAGTTACGTTTGTTTTTATATATGCAGGTGAGCTAATATTCTACAGCCTTATAATGATGCTAAAAACATATTTTAACATACACTAGGGTTTGCCAATGTGTAAGTAACTTTGCGTGTACCTTGTTTGTATGTTTGGCTGAAAACGTTAATCCTGTGATGGCCAAAAGGTAGACAGATTCCTTAACTGCTGTAGTACTACAGCCCCCACGATGCTTTGCCATTCTTAAAGTTAGAATATAAATTGAATACCTGTTGGCCACCCATGCAGTACTCTATACTGCCACCCAGAGGTGATGGGAATTACATAGTAATATTACAAAATATATGGTATAAGAGGGTAGCAGCTATATTTGTATGGTTTTTAGTTGCTATATTTCATATAATAAGGAAACATTTGTGATATCTACAGAAAAAATATGAGTTTAGTTTCACCCTGTTGTCTGTCCATTACTAGAACCTAACAAGTCAATATAGTGTCAGTGGGTATGATGTATATCAAAGGTAGGCAACCTGTGGCACTCCATAATTCTTAACTAACTCAGCAAAGCATTAGGGGAGATGTAGTCCAAAACATATAGAGTGCTAAAGGTTGACTACCGCTGCTCTAGAATCTGATAAATGGCAGATCCCCGGATATTTTAAAAGAACAACTACCATAATGTTTTGCTTGGAATGGAGAGCAGGGTAAGTCTAGACCAAACAAAATATTCCAATTAAATTTTCATATTGAAGTTACCCAGAATGTGGGGCATTAATAACTGGGATCAACATAGTTTAATAAGCGATTCAAGGTTTATTTTCACATAAGACAAAGAATGACTAGTAAGGTATATAACAATGCAGATGTACCTCTGCCTACACAGAAGGTATGAAATAAGGATGGTGGTGATGAAATAACTTTTTTAACACATACATAATAAGCATAACACGTAACTCCCATCACATACAAGCAGACACATGCATATACAACTCCCATCATAAATATGGAGTCACATACAACGAAACTGGTAATGTAAAGGGAGAGACTGTGGTTTTATGACACTAAAAGACGTGGGCGAGGGAGGCAGATGTATAGTGAGATTAAGACCGATATCAAGATTTCCCCTGCGTTTAGCAGATTATCTTTGTAATTATGGCTTAGCTGAATATTGGGTCACGTAATACAGGAAGAAAGATGTATTAATTTTCAAGGGTATCTCTGCGGTCCGTATCGGTGATGGCAAAATGTGTCACCCCACGCGTTTGTCAACTGCATTTCATTTCCTCTAATGCTTAGTACCCTATAGACCTGGATATTGTAATCCACAGATGGACGATTAGCCATCATTGATATATAAGCTAACAGTATCTATAGAACATAGAATTGAAGGAAAGAAAGAGGGTGTTATTGGAGATTATCCTGCTTAACAAGTGGAGGATAGAGTGTGAGACAGGTATAGCTTTGGATCCAGACTTCAGACACAGATCCATGTCGAGCTCAGCTCCCAGGTAAAGTAATTCTCTGATCTTGTGAAGAGAGGCGCAGCTCTTTCAGCTTCATACAGAGCTAATTTCCTTTGATGTTCGGTGTCATTAATCAACGTTATCAGCAGGCTGTGATAGAAAATAATGAGCTTTCTATTAAACTTGCAGGCAAGTGCCCTAAGCTATGGCATCTCCTGAAGAATCCATTAATGAGAACGCTCGGACAATTCATAGGGGTAAGCTGCCCCTGGCATGCCAACTCTGCGGACAACCACTCCCAAAATGCTCGACCCACCAAACCCCAGTAAAAGACAAGACTGGTTGATTATCTGGTCAGGGGTAGTTGACAGATATAAGTCACATGACATGGGATAAAGTCCATGTGATTATGGGCGACACATGTCATGTGACTTTGTGCATCACAAGAAGGGGCAGAGATTAAATACACAAATGACAGATTTCGCCATGTGTGTTTTTGTGGAATAGGATTGGGGCTAAATTTTGCTGGGGCTGAGAGAGGGGGGCAACTTTTTATAATTTTTTATATTATTTTATTTGCTATTCCCACATTTCTGTTTCTTACCATTGGCCAGGGAGGGGGGACAGAGCAGTAGAGCATTCCATGGATGACCGGTAGTTGTGTTGGGGCTCTCGGCCTTCACCTACCCTGGCTGAAAGCTCAGCTCTCGAGCTCCGGCACTGTGTGGAATTGGATTGTTGCCATGACTCGAGTGAATTAATTTAGAGGACCACCCACAGGGATGAAAGCTAAGAACTTCCTGCACCCCGTGCTGTGGAAGCCTACAAAGATCAGAGGAGTGTACATATATATATATAAATATATATATATATATTGTGTATATGGGGTTCGCCGGGCCCCTTACATGTGTAGAGGTTATTCCCCATGGATGGCAGCCCTGGCTTCCTCTTGCCTCTCTAACATTGTGTCTTTTTCTCTCCCCATTTTTCCTTTTAACCCTGTGTACCTCTCCATGCCCATTTAACCCTGTGTTTCTTAATTCAGTGTCTGTCCTCACTCATGTGATGGGATAAAATGTGTTTGGTATTTCTCAGATCCAGTATATCTGAATGCAATTCTGGTTAGGCAGAATGAGTAAAGGAACCCAGAGATATCAGGCATTATATACACAGCAGGGCTTTTATTTACATTGCTGTCTGTGCTAATTAATCACCAGAGCAGGTAATAAATTAAAATGCCCATGTCCCATTATCATTAAACCCATCTCCTGAATGGGATGTTATTTGTATAATTAGCCCCAATCCAATTTCAGTTTATTAGTTATATTATGTATTGCTCAGGGTGGGATTTACAAGCAAACTCTATTATTATGGCATTTTAAATGGGAGAACGTGTGCCTGGAATACAAATGTTTCCCCTCGGAATGCGTCCTAAATGTTTGCTAAACGCTGGCAGGTAAGTTAGGTAAGCAGATTTCACAGTCTGAGAGCTCGCACAACAAATTAGAAACCGACGTGTATAGTAAAAGATGCTCTGAAGTTTCTGTATTCTAAACCTGTTTTTAGGTAAACATTTAATTGGCTGATATTTCAATGTATACCATGCAGTTAATGTATAAACACTGCAGTATTCCTCATGAAATGAACTTGGGCTGTATATATTATGACAGTCTTGTCTTAATCTGCACAGGGGGGATATTTATCAAAGCGTTAAATCCCATCACTATTTTGGGTGTATCTATTAAAGTGATCTAAAAAAAATAAATCACAGTTTTATTAATAGTGAATTCCAACAATTTTTACAGAAATTTCTATTTCAAAATAACACAAAAATCCATGTTTCTGGAACAAATTGGCCACTTTCCTTTTAGAATGGGATTAATTTAACCCCTTAAGGACACATGACATGTGTGACATGTCATTATTCCCTTTTATTCCAGAAGTTTGGTCCTTAAGGGGTTAATTTAATCTTAAATCTTAATCTAATCTTATCCCTTAAAAACGCAATGCTAACCGTATGGTGTTATTCTTAATCGGACCAGAATGTTCAAATGGTAACAACGGTTTGGATGCAGTTCTCCAATGTCCGCACGTTTCCTTGGTTTAAGGAAACATCTGGCCAGGCTAGGGTTCTGGCATGATTCATTACCCAGTTAAAGAATCAGGATAAAGTCATACGGAATTATGCACTAGACACTGAAAATGTCTAAATTCCGGTTGGAATTCGGTCAGCCCGAGCTAATCTGTAGTGATCTCCTAGATGCATTTGGTGCCCAGATTAAATTTAATGCTTTCACATCTGAATCCTATACAAAGTACAGGGTTCAGAAGATTCACAAATCACCAATTTCTAGCAAGAACTGACCAGTCACGACATTATTAGGTTTTAAGAAGGTTTTTAACTTTTTGCCTGCAGGTTGCTAGCGCTGCCACAAATAAATAGTTTCTCACACAAATGTTCTAGAAAATGAGGAAAATATATATCAATGGATGAAAAAGATATATAGATAGATAGAACAACAGACAGACAGATAGAAGGACAGACAGAAATAGATAGATAGATAGATAGATAGAACAACAGACAGACAGATAGAAGGACAGACAGAAATAGATAAATAGATAGATAGATAGATAGATAGATAGAACAACAGACAGACAGACAGAAGGACAGACAGAAATAGATAAATAGATAGATAGATAGATAGATAGATAGAACAACAGACAGACAGAAGGACAGACAGAAATAGATAGATAGATAGATAGGTAGATAGATAGATAGATAGATAGATAGATAGAACAACAGACAGACAGATAGGACAGACAGAAATAGATAGAGAGATGGATAGATATATAGATAGATAGATAGATAGATAGATAGAAGAACAGACAGATAGATAAATAGATCATGTAGACAGGGAGAGACTTGGCTCCATGCATATTAAATCAGGTTTCTGTGTCATACTCTACGAGCCCAGCTCTAAATAGATATCAGCAGAATATTGCGATCCAGTTAAGACTTTGCGTGGTTGTTTCCCCTCTCTGCCCACACTCCCTTGGTTCCTAGCTGGCACAGCGTATTACAATGTTTTGGAACCAGTGCATTGCCTGGCAGCTGGCACAATCTTTAATTCACCCCCTGGCTGCAAGCAATATGTAGGTCAGGGGGAATAGTGATGCCAAAGAAGCACCACAGAGGTTTTAGCATTCCGCTTCTCCAGAAACATGCTTCTATATTGACAAATAATCCTTGTATGTGACGCAGCAAATAGGGAAGATTTATTGTTTTTGAATATTTCCATCTCTGCTGGGAATCTGTTCCATGAACACACCACCCTGCCACAAACAATTCTTCCAATGTTCCTACCTGCAGGCTCATCATCAGATTCCAAACACTGCTAGCTTGTATGTGAGTTCTCCTTGCCAGAGACCAGTCTCCCCCCAAAAAAATACTATTATAAACATTGGCTGAAAAGCTTTCAATCTAATCCTGAACAAAGCTGGACGACATTGGCCCCTCAACTATTATTTGAAGGATGCCCGCAGTCGCAGCATGTTTAGAACTAGCTAGGAGTGATGTGAGTTGTGGTTCATAAACAGACAGAAAATGACTGTTGTGTATTTGAGATAATAAGAATGTTTTAAAGAATTTACGCAGTGAGTGCCACAGTTGCGGTCAATGCCTGCCATTTTCTCATCCTTGGTTAATCTGCATAGTTAAGCCTCTCTTATTGCCAATAAGAGTTTCACAAGTTTTTAGACACTGAACCTTATGGCTAAACAGGCGTAAATCTGGGGCATGCAGCAAAAACGTCCCATTGGTTGTCGTGGTGACTGCTCTACTTTTAGTACTTTGTCTCAGAATTTCTCTGAATACATATGGCTTGATCTGTTTTTAAGCTAGACGAGTTACTGAAGCTGTCAATCTGCCATGAATTTTAGTTCAAACACATTTTGTCACGGAGACGGTGAAACGTTTGTAAACTGATGCCGGATGGAGAGTTGTGCTAGGTTATAATTAAGCGTCAATATTGTTCTATGATATCTTCAAAGCAACGGAAAAATATCATTGCCATTTATCTATGCTCATGAGGTTAAACCCATTGGCTTTATTTAATGAACACCAACGAATGTTTGGCAAGGGAGCACAAGTGCAATTGGCCCCTGAGGGCCACTAGTATAAAAAAGATATTGGCCTGCTGACTCGCTGCACAATATTACATTATATTATATAACTATATTCTTTTATTATAAATTGCTATGTTTTAGATCTTGCAGTATCGGTATAAAACATTTGATACAAAATGAACATTAGAAGTGATGTTTGCTGGACTTAAACTGGGCTATTATTTGCCACTGCCCCCCAGGCCATATTTTGACAGCCGTCGCCTGATGAACGCTATATATACAATGTATACTGTCATGCACTCACAAAACCATGAATGCATTATATCAGCCTAATGTACTGTAGTAAAATACATAAGTGCAAGTGTTGCAACCCACCTGGCCATATGTAAAATAACCCAGTAACGCACTATCCTAGATCGCTTGTTTCTGGAATATATTGCATTAATATGTGTGTTTTACATATGTATGTTTTAAGATTTTCTCTCACTTTAAATAATTTCCTGGAATATGATCTCACACGACCAGCTGAAAGTATTTTATTGATATCGAAAGTGTGAAAGATGCAACACTCAAGGCAGCACCTACTTGAACGTGTGAATGGCTGAGATGACCCGGAACTTTTAAAACAGTCTACAGTCAGTGTATTAAAAGGAATAGGAAAATTGTGATCCAACATCATAGATCTCCTAATCTCTAATAACTAATAACTTGCTTGCAATGACATTTTATCTGAGCTTCCCCTATAGAATGCCGAACTCACAGAGAAGAAGCAGGAAGAAGGGATATGAGATAATGACTCGTAAATCTCATACGTTACCGAGATCAGTGGTTTGTAAGCTTTGTGATAACAAGGATACAAAATACGTGCACAGCATTAATATGTCAACCACTACCATCATAAAATAAGATCAGTGGCCTATTCCAAGTGTGATATAATGAATGTTTTATACATTTTGCAAAATATTATGTCGGAGGGAGGCCCCATTACTGTTTCTTATGTTGCAAACAAACTACTATTTAGAGAGATTTACAGGGTTATTTATTAAGGTGAAAAATCAGGGTGAATTTTTTGTGAATTACAAATTTAAGGCTAGAGTAGACAAACGGGAAGCATTGCTGACTTAGAGAATTGATCGGGTTCAACTATTTTGACTTTTAATTTAAAGGGACACTCCAGACCCCTAAACAACTTGCTGAACAGCTTTATGTGTGAAGAGAGTGTCTTCTTTTTTTATCTGGAAAAAGTGCAAATTTCAATAGAAATTTACACTTTTATAAATTAACCTAGTTACACCCCCTTGGTTTTAAAGCAGACAACTGGTCCTCTTACTTCCTGGTTTGGTTAGCTCAGTGGAGATAAAGTCAAGAGGCAGCAATTGCCAGAGCACCTGCCTTGCAAAGACTTCTCATTGAGCTGTATTGGGAAGTCTGTGATTGGACAGCCAGAGCAAGTCTGGGTGGGGTTAGAAGGGGAGGATTTGCAAAGGCAGCAGACAAGAGAAGTGCAGATTTTGCAAGCTGTGTTTAGATTTACCCCCAATGACAAATTATGCAAAATGCATAATTAATTGCAAGCACGTTTTCATTTGGGGTATGCCCACGAAACAGCGATTGTATTTATTTTGTATTTGGGTAGTGAAGTGCCCCTTTAAATATGAAATTCAATTTGAATTCACCTTGAATTCTCACTTTAGTGAATTCCTATGGAAGTATGTTGATTGTTACTTTGCAAGTGCATGCTTCACCTCTTTAAAATCATCTTAACATTACTCTCCCTCTAGGTATGATGTCTGATTAAAATGAATATGTTGATCGTTACAGAAGTAAATGCTGTAATATTGTGTAATTGTATTTACAGTGGGTAATAAGATTAAGAGAAACCATTTCAGGTAAATCAAATTTGACGAAGCAGTGTGTGGTCAGATCAGATGTATTTTCGGTAGAAACAGTCGTGGCTCATTTTATATCTGAATAGCCGTGTCAAATCTGTCTGTTGAGATCATGCTTAATTTATCATACAAACACGTCAGATTTATTCTTGTAAGAATACCTCTCAAAATTTGAGAGCATACTTTTTCCATTTGCTTTAGATATATATAACCTGACAGTTTCAAAATTAGCTTTCTTTTGCAATTAAAGGTGTTTGGGTATTAGACGGGATTTAAGGAAAAATCAAATTGAATATTATGATAAAAATAAATAACTTTGCGTTCCTCTGATATTTTTTGAAGCCTAATAATATAAGAATACTCTTTAATATTTAGTAAAAAGAGCAATCGACAAGAGAATTAAACCTTTTCAGAAGAAAATGATTACCAATATGGTTTAGATGGACGTTTTTCCAATTTGCCCTCTATTTAGCCGATGACACCATCACTTTTCTATACTTGTACTGCAAATATTCAAATATTTCATGCACATACGATCCAACGTTCTAAATGCAGAAATTCAGATCTACTGTCTGGACTTCAAAACAGTTGTATCATTAGAGTAAAGTAATGTATATACTTAGTCTGGATGACTTGGAAGAGTAGTTTCCCATAAGATTTTGCCTACAAGATATTTTTTAAATGTATTTTCTTATAGAGAAGGTTTGGGTTAAAAGAACCACTGTTAATGATTTTTTTTTTTTTTTTTAAAGTAAACACATTTGGTTATTTGTTAAATATGTGGCTGTTTGTTTTTGTCTTTTCTATTTTTTTTCTATTATTTTTTACTCTTGTCCTTAACCTCTTCACCAGACCAAGGGGTATTTGAAAAGAACAATCCACAATATATCGGAATGTAATGTTTCCTGGATAGTAATGTTTAAACGTATTTTTCATTTCACATAGATGGGCCATTATTTAATGGAAACAAAAATGAAAATTTTGGTTGGAAGGTAAAAATTTTAAAATATATAATTTACCAAGTAATGAATTATAGATAAGAAAAACAGTGTTGTAAATAAATAACATTTGTCAATATGTAACCTTGATATTTCCCCCACATATTCTATAATCGTATTACATATGCATTATCCAATATGTACTCCAATTGTGCATATATATTGTAATTCCCTTCTGAGTATTGCTCATGTATTGACACATGTGTGTACGGGGAGACTGCTTGTGGTCTTTTTCACCTGGGCAAAGTGTTAATGGCAAAGATGTGTGCATGGCAAAGACAGTTTGTGTGAGGGTAACTGTGTGGGGAGACTGTGTGGATGAGGGTTACCTGTGTGTGCCTGGTGGAAACTGTGTGTATGTGCATGACTGTGTATGGGAAGACTGTGTGTGTATATGTGGGTAACTATGTGTGTATGGCGCAGACTGTGTGTGTACGGCACATACTGTGTGCATGAGGGTGACTGTGTGTGTGTGTATGGCAGAGACTGTATGTATGCTGGTGACTGTGTGTATGGGGAGACTGTGTGTATTAGGGTGACTGTGTGCATGAGGGTGACTGTGCATGTATGGGGTGTGACTGTGTGTTGGGGCATGACAGTGGGGGAGGTGATTGTGGGGAGAGACCTCTGGAGGTATGAATGAGTGTGGGGAGACTGTCTTTATAGATACTTGGGTACAGTTTTAGATATGTCTACAAAATCCAGTTATAGGAATATTTCAAGCCTCACAACCTCCACAGCATGCTGTTATGGTGCCAGGAGAGCCCTGACGCACCAAATTTAAATAGTCAAACTATTTTAGAATGGCTGAACTTCCTACCTGGGTTCTGTTCCTACCTCAGTCATAGAGCCAGAAGCTCAGTCTGAGCTAAGCCCTGTACATGTATGGTCATTCTCAGCCAATGATTGAGCCTTGCATAAACATTACAGGGCTTAGCTCAGGAGAGCTAAAGGAAGCTGTTAGGCTACTGCTTCTAAATCTCTGGCCAAGGTAGTGGAGATAGGGAGCAGCGCCCGGAGGACCCCAGGTAAGAAGTTTGGGGTCACAAGGGCACTCCTAGAACCATAACTACTAGAGTGCTTTGTAGTGGTTATGGTGCTTGGAGTGCCCCTCAAATATTATGCAAATAGGCACATCAAAACAATCTAAAGTTTTTTGCATTTTGTGAAATAGATAAGCAATGTATTGTTTTCCAGCTGAAACTGCAACTCTCGTGATGCTCAGCCGTAAAACCATTGGATTAGTAGCTCAATAACAGTTGGAGAGCCACGAGTTGCTCATTCTCGTTTTGAAAGACAGTGGATATTATTTGAAGTGAAGAAAATTTCTCGTCATTACGTTCTCGATCAGACTCGTTTGCCATCTGGTTTTGAACCCTTGATGTTGTTACGAATGACATGTCTCCTCTTATTGGCATTTTGTTATGCCAATTTGCATACAATTCTAGCGCTTTGATTGCTCCGTTTCTGCAATTAAATGGATCCATATGGTGTAATGTGGAAGTCGTATGTTAACAGCACTGGTAGCCATACCGCTGATTAGGCTTACCTTACCGGCCAGGAAAGTAGCGAACATCTGCCATAGTATTAGTTATACCGGATAGTGTTTTTTTTTTATTTTTATTTATAATTTGTGATTTTTATTACTTTCATAGCTTCAAAAATATTCTGAAGCACGTTAATTTATACAGAACAAAATGTAAAGGGCAGATAAAATGATGTTGACAGACACAAGTCTACAAGTTTACAATCTTGAACTGCACAGAACCTATTTATGTAGTCCCTGCCACGTTCTGGATGTATAGAATGGAACCGTACGTGACCCAATCTCTAGAAGCAATGGTCAAGTAATAACAAGGAATGATAGACACGTAACATGTACAGGTTTGTTAAATAAAGCAAGGTTTGCCAGGAATTCAACGTGAATGTGGAATTCAAGGCCAAAATAGTCGAACTGGAAATATTCTCCATGTCAGCTATGCTTCCAGCTCTGCTACTTTGGTCTTAAATGTAAAATTAACTTGAATTCACATTGCGTTTTTGACAATTCTCACTTTACTAAATAACCCTGATAGAGGAGAAGATTCATTCAGCGATCTAAGAATGACTATACTTAACAAAAAAAAACAAAATGTACCTGTTAATAGGACATCACAGTCCAATGAGCATTCCAAAATCAGGATACAAGTAACCAGTTGTAGAATGCCAGGACAGGAGAAAGGTCTGATGGTTATCTGCAAAAGTCTGCTGAGCTAGTTTTGCAATCAATGCATTAAAACAAACAGGGAATATTGAATGTCTAAGAATACATTTTAATCTTTCCTGATCGCACCACAGCTCTGTCAAACTTTCCTAGTCACAGTTTAAATGATAGGCTTTTGACTAACTATCAAAAAAAAACCAACAACTTAAAAATATAGAAAACGAGTAACCAGATAGGGAGAGGAAGCCAGGAGAAGCTGGAAATGGCTTCAAAATAATTAACAAAATGGAAAAAAAAAAATTTGCTTTTTTTTCCCCAGCTGACAGATTTACTTTAACATATATTGAAGATAATGTCATTTGTATCATCACTGGCCAGCATACACAAAACTGAGACAATTTAGTGGATTACAAATGCACAGCAAGAGTCTATTGCCATGATAAATTGAACAATATCTTTATGAAAGGTCCTGCGTAGCTTCAGAGCCAAATGACATAGCAATGTTATTATGACAGGGGAAATGGGAATGACTGTTTGCGAAAACGTCTCTTTAACAAGTGATCAAGATGTATCAAATAAAATGACTTCATTGTGATATCAAAAGTTCTTTTGTATTGGAAAAAACATCTGCTGAAAAATATTATCTGGACGGATTTCGCAGTTTAACAGGGACATAACAAGCCAACAATTGGCTTTCTGAGAGTCAGCGGGCGGTTTATATAAAATGAATCCACCGCATAAAACCATTAGAGGTACTAGAACATTTCATATCCAATATGTATTATATGTCTGACAAAAGGATAAAACTTAATTTGGGGGGATTTATTTTCACGTAGAAAGACTGGGACCATGTGTCGCGGAGCAGGCTACCAGTTTGGGCCCTCCACTTCATTCTTTACATAGGGATGTATAATGAGGCCAGGCAAACTCACGTATCTGGCCCCAGCGTCTCCTTATGGCCAATTTTGCTCTGTTTATATGGAAAAATTACAAATGTTCTATTCTTCACCCAAAAAAAAAAAATAGTTAAATTTTTCCCAATTCATTAGTACAGTTAAACGGACACTATAATCTCCAAAACAACTTTAGCTTAACGAAGCTGTTTTGGTATGTAGATCATGCCCCTGCAGTCTCTCTGCTCAACTTTCCGCCATTTAGGAGTTAAATTACTTTGTTTATGCAGCCCTAGTCACACCTCCTTGAATGTGACTTACACAGCCATCCTATAAAGATAGACCCAATGATTAAACTTCCCTTATCGCACATTCTGTTTAATTTATCATTTATTATCTCCTGCTCTGTTAATAGCTTGCTAGACCTTGCAGGAGCCTGCCGTGTGTTATAGTTCAATTTATAGAGCAGAAGATAAAAACGTCTAAAGTAAGTTAACATCTGGTTTAAAATGAAACCTTTTTTTATATGCACGCTGTGTGAGTCCCAGCCAGAGGAGGTGCGGGCTAGGGCTGTATAAACAGTAACAAAATTGATTTGGATCGTCAGATCCTGAACAGCTTAAAGGATAGACCTGAATATTCCCCTGTCTTTTAGAGCTGTCATTAGGTAACAGCACCAGGCAGTGAGAAAGGAGAGTTAACATGGGAAAATAGAAAGTTAACTATATTATTGAAAACATGTGTTAATATATAATATAACATGTATGGATCATTTTCTGTTCATTATCTGCAAGATCTACTCATGTGTTCTAGCCAGAGTAAAAAAGGATATTCGTTGTTTTATTTGATTGCATTTTAAATGGGATGAGGGAGTTCAGATAGCCTTACATATTCTTTATGAAAAAATTAATTGGTTGCTTTAGTGCCTCATTGGAATTTTGGCAACTTCAAAATGTACTTTACTGCATAGTGCTTGAGACCAAACAGAATTTAAAGATGGCTGCCTGCATAGGGCAAGGGTATGTCATGAAACACATGTAAAAGGGGTGTTTAACTATATGTATACTAAATAAAATGACTACATACAAAGGCTATTATACACATAATTGTAGCGGAGAGCTGGTCTTACACAGCCTATCTCCACTTTAGATCCCAGTAAGGCTCAGGAACAAGTATTATAAATCCACAGGGTAATATTTCCAGCAGGCAAAATACTCCAACAATATCCCAATCTCAATCCCAATGACTGGACGACACACAGCATCAGGAGCAGAACTGAACTTTTAATCACAGCATTTCCTTATAAAGGTTTCTCCCATGCAAGGGAGGGATTTACAATAATTAGGACAGTAACCAATGGTACAGTAGTTACCTCCCATACATCCCCTCCCCTCAGTGTGACACTTAATCCACTTATTTCTGTTACAGTTTTCCCTGTTTTCTGGATGTACAACAAAACTGTGGGGTACAAGGATCTAAGTGGCATCCCCTGGTAACCCTGATCTGGGTGCAGTGGTGGATCCAGGGGGGGGAAACGGGGCAATTGCCCCCCCCCCGAGAAATCCGACGGTCTCCCTCCCCTGCTAGCCCTGCAATGTGCCTGCGGACTGGAGGGGAGATCACAGATCTCCCTCCCCGGTCCGCAGGCACCGTGCTGGCAGCCGGCAGGGGAGGGAGAGGGAGGAGAGAGAGGACCCGGGAGCTCAGGCTGCAGCTCCTCTGGGTCCTCCTCTCGCGAGATTTGAATCGTTGTCGCGGTTACCATGGCAACGCTCCAAATCTCGCGAGAGTGAACTCTAGCCCTGGAGCGCGGGCTAGAGTTCACTCCTACCACTGGGACCACCAATGAATCCCCCACCGCACCAGCAGGGACCAAGAAGTGTCCCCCCTTCCTCCCAGTAAAGGTAAGAAGGGAGGGGGGACATAGAATATTTAAATTAAATAAGTATATATCATAAAAAAGCCCCCCTCTACCCTTATCACACACACACACACTGCCCCCATACACACACACTGCCCCCATACACACAAACTGCCCCATTATACACACTGCCCCCATACACACATACACTGCCCCCATACACACACACTGCCCCCCATACACATACACTGTCCCCATACACACACACTGCCCCATACACACACACACACTGCCCCCCATACACATACACTGCCCCATACACACACTGCCCCACACTGCCCCCATACACACACACACTGCCCCCTATACACACACACACTGCCCCCATACACACACACACCCCCATACACACACACACTGCCCCCATACACACACACACACTACCCCCATACACACACACCACCATACACACACACACACTGCCCCATACACACACACTGCCCCCCATACACACACACTGTCCCCCATACACACACACTGCCCCTATACACACACACTGCCCCATACACACACGCCCCCATACACACACACTGCCCCCCATACACACACACTGCCCCCCATACACACACACTGCCCCCCATACACACACACTATACACACATACACTACCCGATATACACACACTGCCGCCCCATACACACATATTGCCCACACTCACACATACACTGCACCACTCACACACACCACTGCTCCTATGCCCTACTACTGCCCCATTTCCAAGCAGACCTCAGGTAAGTTGTCAAACTGTTCTTAAACGGTTTGACTACTTACTCTAGGAGGGGGTCCCGGCACTATTGACACCATAACCACTACACTGAGCTGTAGTGGTTATTGTGTCTGGATTATTTCTTTAAATAATCTACAAGTGCCCCTCCCGAGATCAGGCTCTGGATCTGCCACTGTCTGGGTGACCAACATATTCAAAATTCACCCAGATCAGACCAGGGGTTCGGGAGTTATGGGGAATAAACTATTTGACCGACCGCACACGAGGTGGTAGCCGAAAAGGGTTCCATGTGTTTTGGCCCTGCGGACGGTCTACGTTCGGGAGGTAAAACATTCCCAAATCTTTGCCATCCATTGCTAATAATGCATTCGTATGAATCCCCTTGTTCGGTAGGTTGAACACACCGAACGAGGGGCTAATTGGCCCCCCCGTTCTGGAGTTATGGAGCTCTGGAGGTCTCAGCGGTGTTTGGGTAATCGAGTGTCCGATTTGAGTTCCAGACACTCGACGACCAAACACTGCTGAGAGTTCGTGCGTAAGATGGCCGCCGCCACGTGTTCGCTTACCGGATGGCGGCCACCCAGATATAGTAATAAAGTGTGAAAGCCTTAATGAGGTACACACTTCTCTCTGGGGTGGTCTATTGATTCGGTAGTTTTCATTCATATGAACTATGAATGGAAACTACCGAACAAACATACGAATTCCACATACAATTTCAATTACACAGGAAAATAAACACACGAACAGTCTTTTAAGCACAATCCTGGAGGACAGTCCAGTGCCATCCGCTACAATAATATTTCATTCTCAGTAATAAAAAAAAAAAAATGACTATTTTCCTTTAACTAGAATTAGCTACTGAGTATCTTTTTCAAATGTTCAAATGTAAGTCATCAAAAGTAAAAAAAAAAAAAAAACAACATATACATATGTTTTCCATGTAAACAATACATTATTCGGTGGTAGAAAATAACGTTATCAGTATTCCGATTTGCCCGAATTCCTAATCTGCTTTAAATTTTGCATTGTTTTGTCAGTGGACAAATGTTGAGTAGGGCAATGGCGCTAACATTTGTTTTACAATTCCAGCCCAGGGAAGCATCTGGCAATATTTGCAAATGTTTAGATGCCTTTTCGATGTTTATCTTCTCTGGCTTTGTGGATTAATTGCAATGATTTGAGCTATTTCTATGGTTTAAACAGGTGAGGCTTAGCTTTGTATAATTAACTTTATACCATTTACCAAAATTAAATGAAGACACACATAAGATTAAAGAGGAGATGCTAGGTAATATATTTTTTACTGGGGAATGCAAATATAGTGTTTCTAGCCAAAACACACAGCAAGAAAGGCACTTCAACAACGTAACGAATGCCAACGGCAGCTGCAAAGGCTAATGGGAAATATAGTTTGTAGTTCAGTATTTAAATACCCCTGAAGCAGAGAGACTCATACTTTTACAAATTCGAATGTCCAATTTGTTCCCGTATCCACACGCTTCTATGTGCTTTTCATTGATCTGTCTGCTAGCCTGTTAGTCTCGAAGCAAGGGATTAAGAGGTCACTAATGCTATAATATAAAAGGCTTTTATGTGAAATAGCACATTTAGACGTGTTCAAATGGATATATAAAAGCTATGGGACTTGACATGATATTCAAAGGTGTTATTCTTCCTTGTCTGTTAAATTTGAAACTTTTATAACAAGTTTAGGCTTTTATGTATGAGTGACCAAGTTTTGATGCAAAATAATTCCTTCAATTCTCTTCCATTGTACCTTTTTTTTTATTTATTTTTTTAAAATAATGCTAGCTGACTCATCTAATATGAGATTTGTGTATTGATACAGTTAACAGCATTGCGACATAAACACAAAACAAACTCAAACATCTCTGGGGTCCTTACTCAGGGAATTAAGGGTTTAGGCCAAATTAGAGAGATTCTCAAATTCAAGCATCTTTATTTATTTTGATATTTTTACCATTATTAAATTTAGCAATTCTCATGTCAGTTCTCCACAATTTATGGTTAAATCATTAAACATCTTCTGTCTTATTTTTGTGTTTAAAGGTAACCATAACCACTGCATAATAATTTAATTGTTATGGTGTTAGGAGGTTCCTGGCACTGGCTTACCTTTCAGGGTTAAACCATTGTTTAATCCAGTGCCGGTTACCTCTCCCCCTCTCTTCTGCTTTTATCTGAGACTTGAATCAGGAAGTCTGAGACAGCTACAGACAGGGGCGCCACTGATTGGCTTAAAGAAAAATATGTACGTTTCTCAAGCCGTTTTGTGATTGGTGAGCTACTGACTGACTTAGAGTGTCAACTGACGCTCTCAGCCAATCAGCAGTGCTCCAGAACGAGGCTGTCCGAGGCTTTCTGATTCAAGATTCTGACAAAAGCAGATAGAGCGACAGAGCTAACCGGCGTGGGATTCAGTAATTTGGGGTTCAACTCCTAAACATAAGCTGGTGCCATAACAGTTTCATTCCAATAAAGTTGCTATGGTGCCTGGAGGTTTTCTTTAACTCCTTTAAGACTAGGTTTAGGTTAATATGTCCATTGTCTTATGCAGATTAAAAATCTTTCAATGGGATACATTTTATTTGCCTGCAAGCCAGACACCTAAGACTTTTTCACTAATCTTAAAATTGTAATGATTTAAAATCCAAATGGCTAACATAGAAACACTGTGACAAGAGATTAATTATAGAATTTATCCAAATCAGTTATTTTTGCCTTAAATTTGCAACTGGGATTTCAATTTGCGTAATTAAATATAACCTGTTACTGTTTTGCCCTAGTGAAACAGAATAATTAAATCATTTCCTATACTTTGCAAACATTGTTTAATCGAAACAAAATACAAATTATATGTGGTATAAACATTATGTTTAAAGGCAGCATGTTGCAACAACAAAGCCATGTTTTCAAGCTGTTATTTTTTTTTTTATAATAAATTATATGTCCTTGGAATTGTTTAAGAGTAATTATGGGATTTCTCAAAAAAAGAGATAAATACAATATTGTGGGGGGGAAAAAAAGTAAAGTTTTTTTTTATCATTGAAAAAAGATTTGGATTTGTCTGTCATTGAATTAGGTGCATAGCCCAGAACCATTTATATTACAAAATACTGCCAACATACACATTAATGAAAACAATAGAAACATAGAAACATAGAAACATAGACATAAACATAACAGCATAACTAGCACATTCAATCATGCATAACAGAAATGACAAATAATCCTTATCTTTTTATTTTTGCACAGCATCACGAATAATTAGAGAATGTGATGGATCCAGCAATCGCACAATCCAGATTTTTGATTGGACGGTGTCCTCATTTCTCAAATGTTGCAGTTTTCGTAAAGGCGTAATATGCCGCTTAACTTTTACATTTGAATATATTACAATTAGAGTTGAGCAAACCCGGACTGTAACGTTCGGGTTCGTACCGAACATTACGTTTTTTGGAGTTCGGTGTTCCGCGATTTAATGGCGCGTTTTGAAAGGCTGCAGGGCAGCCAATCAACAGGCGTTTGACTCGTGTGCCCTCAGAAGCCATAACAGCCATGCCTACTAATGGCATGGCTGTGATTGGACAGTGCAGCATGTGACCCAGCCTCTATATACAAGCTGGAGTCGCTTAGCGCCGCACGCACATGAGGTATTATTAGTGTAGGGAGAGGATGCTGCCGCTGTGAGGGACAGCTTAGGAAAGAATTTTGCAAACTAGTACATTAGTGGGGTGCACTTCATATCTGAGAGTCAAATAGAAGCATCTAATAGTGCGCTTACAGCGCAGTTGTAAACATTCTAATTTTCTGGGAGCTAAATAGTACATTTGGGGTGTGCACTTCCTATCTGGTGTATGTGTGCAACACTGGCTAGTTACCGCTTTTCAAGAAAGTCTAAAGACAAATAAATGTTGCCTATGGTGCAGGTAGTATAGAAGGCAAGACTGAGACAAATCATTCGGGTTACGTTTGCCTGTTGACATGTTAATTATCTTAGACCATTAAAATTCAATTATCAATGAAAAAACACACTAAGTGTCATACAAAAATATGTATTATAGACAAGTTAAAAACAAGACTACAAGTCATGCTATAACACAATTAAACAAGTTTTAAAATATGTATGGGCCAACCAGTGGCTGTACAAACAAAGTTTTACTGGTTACATCCATGACTACACACTCTAGTGAACAGGACCTTCATGTAGTGTGTTCCCTTTTTTTAAAATCATACAGCATCCTTTCATGTGCTTTTCAGATGTCATATTGTTAATTACCAATTTTTGTTTTGCCTGATTTTTAAAAAAAAGTTAAAAATAAGTGTTATTGTGATCGCTTCATATACAGAAGCATTAATATACATTTCTATTTTGTGTAAAGGCACAACTACAAAGTTAAAAACCAAACACCAAAACAACGTGCCAGACAATCTACCTGTGCATGGCTAGTGTGATACAATAAGTGTACATCTTAAAAACCCACAGAAGATGGGCGAGAATAATTTTTTGCAAATGGAACTGTGACGGGAGCAATCTCACCAAATTGCATTGGAGAAGCCTGGTTGCTCGCCTGTTGCCTCTGGACTATGGCCCCATGATAAAACGCTTGATTTTCCCCTGCGGAGACACGAAAGCCGGGTCATTCGGTGCTGGCCCTGTTTGAGCGGTGATACTCCAGATAGCTATGCCATGGAGCCCATTCGTATAATGAAAGACTATGGGAAAGACTTTGGCTCCACGGCAATTGAACTGTATGTGTGTGCTCTGAGCGCCATTCAGTAATAATGTGCGCTCAGATCTGAGCTATCTGGGGATATGTACCTGTTTTGTACAATGGCTGCACAGTTATATGTTTTTATGTGTTTTATTGTCTTTTGCTGCCATGTGTTCAGTGGAGTTTTGCCTCTGTCCTTGGAGATAATTGGATTACTTCCCAATTATCTCCAGGATAGAAGACTCTGTGGAATTGGTTTTGGGCAGAAAAGCCATGCTTCCTTTGGTCACAAAGGACTACGATCTATCTTTTGAACCACTGGACCAATTTGGATGATTTTGACTAATGTTTGTATTTGGAGTATGCCGTTTATGTGAATGTGATGCATACTTTTCAAGTTATGAATAATGTGGAAAAATTTTATTTCTCTGCTTGTGATAATTACATTACCCATTGTGTAAGGTAATTGTATCACAGGCAGAGGGGAGGATTTTGTGTGGGAGTGTCTGAGTGTATTGTATGTGTTTATTGGTTGTGTTCCAAAACCCTGTGGGTGGTACTAATGTGTATATAAGAACAATAAACCCACAGCTCTGACTGTTCCTGCTTGACCCTCAACATGGAGCCTTGTCTTGTTCTTGGGGGTATTTACTGTATGCTGTTCCAGTTTGACTGCAAGGAGTGTAAACCTATTCATATGGTTTTTCCTATTCGGCTGTTTACAGCATTCGTATGGTTCTGATTCAGCTGTTTACAACATTCATATGCTTCTCCGGTTCGGTGGATTGGTGTCTACAGTAGCTGCCTGTATATCTGGAAGGGAAAATCCTCTAAACAGCGGTTTAACCCTTTTATGCCTGGGGGTGCCGTTACAGGAACTTTGATTCAAATTTACTACATCGGTCACTTGTAACATTGTTTCACACCTACAACACTTGTTACACAGATCTAAGTGATAGAAAACAGATTGATATGTTCTACACTAGAAGCTACCAGATAACAAGCTGCTATATTTAAACCAGTTATCAATAGCTAAGAGGTACTTAAACAATATTGTAATTCTGGGGCAATATCCTCACAAGTCAAACTGAGAGGTCAGTTTATAGGGAAAACTGTTGCCTGGATACAATTCTAAAACAATTTCCATATGTCCTTTGCAGACTTTACATGCTGGAAAAACACAGGTGCTAACTGCTGTGGCTTTCTGCAGTGTGCATACCGGCAAGAAGGGCAGGGTTGAGGAGTGGGTAGAAGATGAAGTGGAGGATGTTGAGGTCCTAGACACCACATGGAATCAAGGTCATGCGAGTGACGCGTTGGGAGTGGGTAATTTGTGCGCCTGCTGCCTTCCTTGCATGTGGTAGCCGTTTGTCAGGGTCACTGTACGGAATCGAACCCTGATTCCCCGTTACCCGTGGTCACGATGGTAGGTGCAGTCAATGGCATCGAAAGTTGATATGGATTGACATATGAATCCGTTGTCGCCTTCTAGTTGGGGAGCACATTGAAAAAGTGATCTAGCATGACGAGCTGGATGATCTTCTCTGGGAACTTGGCTTGATGGGAGTTGAGCCAGTTCTGGGTGGCCCTTGTGATGCCACGGTGTATACCCAGATATATCAGAGCTGCTGCAGAAAGTGCGGGCTGTCTGTGCACACTTTTGGCGTTCTCACCCTGCTGCTGCTCGCCTGTCTGCGCTGCAGCGTAACTTCGGCCTTCCCACTCACCGCTTCATGAGACTGTGCGAGCAGCAGCAGGCGATAGTGGAGTTTCAGATGCAGCACACACGGGTCAGTCGCTCTGCGGAACAGTTTTCTTTTTTTATATGTCCCAATATTTTGGGGGCTACCCCAATTAAAATAAAAAATATATATATATATAAACAGTGTTGGCTACCTCCACCTCCTCCACCGCTGCTTCCACCTACACCGCCACGGTCACCGCCTCCTCAACCTATGGGTCACTTAGTATAAACTATGTACACAATAGCAGAGGCTTGTGAAGGCCTTTTCTCCATGCATCAGGAGTTGAGCATTTCTCCATGCATCAGGACTGCAAGAAATGCACCGCAGGATGCAAATGTTTCTTTTTTATATGTCCCAATATTTTGGGGGCTACCCCAATTAAAATAAAAAAAAGATATATATAAAAAACAGTGTTGGCTACCTCCTCCTCCTCCACCGCCGCTTCCACCTACACTGCCACGGTCACGGCCTCCTCAACCTATGGGTCACTTAGTATAAACTATGTACACAATAGCAGAGGCTTGTGAAGGCCTTTTCTCATTGCATCAGGAGTTGAGCTCAGTTTGAACAATGAAAGAGAATACCTTGCACTCCAACCCTCTCTCTCAGCCATGCTTTAGATTTTGATTTATGTTCTTCCAAAGCTAAAATCAAAGATTCCATCTAGTGGTATTTCATGGCTCAGCTGTATTTTTAATTTTATGTTATTTTAAGTGATTTCTCTATCCACATTTGTTTGCAGGGCACTTGTCCTACTCTTACCCCAGTTTTACTTCCTTGCAGCCCTCTAGCCCTTTCCAGGACTTTTTTAGAGGCATTTTTGTGCCCAAAAGTTTGGGTCCCCATTGACTTCAATGAGATTCGGGGTCAAGTTCGGGGTCAAGTTCGATCACGAACCCGGACTTTTTTCAAAGTTCGGCCGAACCCGTCGGACCCGAACATCCAGGTGTCCGCTCAACTCTAATTACAATCAAACTATTGCAAAACAATTACACTAACGAGCAAAAGAAAAGATATATATTTTTTCATTATACAACAAAACTGATAATTACAACTTTTCTGGGAATATTTTATTTAATATTTCCTGGTATTATCCACGGCTGTCTACATCAATGATGGATAACCACTACTAAAGACAAACTAAAAGGGTGCCTATCCTCTGCCCTCAAGCTGTTGGACTAAAATGACCATAAATCTCTGACAGCCAACTTCCACGACTCTCAGCAGGCTGTGCTCAACAAATGATAGTCGAGGATGATCTGAGATGTAGTTTAACAACACCTGGCTATTGGGTATCCTCAGTCTTGAGATCAGTGGTTTTTAGCCCCGAGGGTCGAACCTAAATTTGAATCTGGATGCTATTTCATTGGGTAACCACGGGATAGAACATTAATTATCCCAGGACCCAGGTCACTACTCACAATACGTTTGTAATTTTTCTTCCAGTGCGTAGAACAGTTAGAAAAGCCCGGCAAAGATTATGTTTTTTAGAGTTTAGTTCAGTATTTATTAAGTTAAAAGTGAAGAATGGGTCGCCAAGCAAATGCCATTTAGATATTCTATGATCTTTCTAAGTGAAGATGGATCTAAATACAATGTCAACCTCCAGAAATGTATGAATTAGCCAACAATGAGCCATCGGCTGGCTAATGGATTGTGAGATGATGCAGTAAAAAAAGAAAGTAAAAAAAAAAAAAGAAAAAATACAACAGTTCAGCAGCTTCTGCATAGCACAGGAAGTGGCTGAGATTTACTTTCATCCAATCCTGGTGCTCAATTAATTTTCTATTCTTGTATTGTGCATATAGCACATGTCATGTCAAGGCTTCTTTTATTCTTTAACGGGCCTCATTAATGTTTGTTTTTAAAAAACAAAGGCATTTGTTACTGCATACAGAGGCTGAGCGACAGAGCCCATTTAAATCACGGAGCAGATAACTACATCTAAAATGAATAGGGAGATAAGGACAGGGATCTCCTTGCATCATAGCCTATGCTAGCAGTATAGTTTGTCATGATGTTGGAATATCCAATTAAAGAAACACTCCAAGCACCACAACCATGATAGCACACTGTAGTGGTTATGGTGGAAGCTCTCGGCCTGAGTTAAACCCGGAAATGCAGGACTTGCTCATTGGCAGAGACTGATCAGATGACACTTTCAGCCAATGAAAGCAGGAGGAGTAGTGGAGACAGTTAAACTATTCTAACACAATCTCACTACTTACAATGGGAGGGGGAGGCATCAAGGAACTCCTGGTACCATAACCACTTCAGACAGAGTGTTCATTTAAGATATCTCTCTACAATGCCTTTCTATTTAAAGGACCACTATAGGCAATCAGACCACTTCAGCTTAATGAAGTGGTCTGGGTGCCAGGTTTAACCCTTTTTTCTATAAACATAGCAGTTTCAAAGAAACTGTTATGTTTACATTAGGGTTAATTCAGCCTCTAGTGGCTGTCTCATTGACAGCCGCTAGAGGCGCTTCCGCGCTTCTCACTGTGCTTTTCACAGTGAGAAGACGCCAGCGTCCATAGGAAAGCATTGTGAATGCTGTCCTATGAGACTGGCTGAATGCGTGCGGCTCCTGCTGTGCATGCGCATTCAGCCGATGATGGCGATATGGAGGAGGAGAGGAGGAGGAGAGTCCCCCGCCCAGCGCTGGAGAAAGAGGTAAGTTTAACCCCTTCCTCCCCCTAGAGCCCGGCGGGAGGGGGACCCTGAGGGTGGGGGCACCCTCACGACACTATAGTGCCAGGAAAATGAGTATGTTTTCCTGGCACTATAGTGGTCCTTTAAAGGGATTATATAGTGCCAGGAAAACAAACCCGTTTTCCTGTCACTATAGGCTCTGACATTGCCCCCCTCCCTCGCGCTCCTCCCTCCCGCGGCGCTAAAGGGGTTAAAAACCTTTCAGTCGCTTATCTGAAAAAATCTTCAAGGTCCCTCGGCGCTGGGTCAGGCTCCGCCCACACTCCCTGACATAGGCACAGGAGACCTAATGTGCCTGTGTGGCAATGGCCGCGCTTGGATTAGAATTTCCCCATAGGAAAGCATTATTCAATGCTTTACTATGGGGACAAATTTTACACTGGAGGCCCTCATGCAGAGCATGAGGACTTCCAGCGTCAAATAACGGACCGAAGGTCCATTTCGTTTCCGGAAATCCCTCCCTGGTAGACAGCCACTAGGGGAGGAGTTAACCCTTAGAGGTAATTATTGTAGTTTCTCATTCACTGCAATAATTACCACTGTAGGGTTAAGAGACATTGGACATTGCATCCAGATCACTTCAATGAGCGGACGTGGTCTGGGTGCCTACAGTGTCCCTTTAATGTTAAGCACTCCTCTTTTCTAAATTTGTGTTCATGCTACTCTCAATTTTAATAAATAAAAATAATAAAATAAAATAATGACAAAAAAATACCAGAGAGAGAAATAGGATAGGCACAAGCATTTTAAAAACAGTGCCTTCACCCAAGAGATGACTAGACTCTTCAAACAAAACAGGCAACATTTCAAGTTCATACAAAGCCAAACTATTGCCCGTTTCTGTCCAATAAATCCACCTCTGACCTTATACCTGTACCCAAATCCTTGATTTCTTCACATACTCAATTTTAGTGACATGCACCCCCTTTGCCACTACAGAAGGTAATTTTTTTTAATACATATTTTGGCTGCGTTGTTTTTGGAAACGTTCAACATTTTCACGGCATTGAGAGCGATTACATGTTTACGTCCTAATTAGCAAACTGTAGTTGACTTACATTTGGCTATTCACTTATCACTCAAGGTTTTACAATTCAATGTTTAGTGAATAAGCCCGCTCACAGCGTTGCATTCCTGTGATCTATTTCTGCCATGGATTAAGCAACACATGGGTTAGCCTGTGTTTTCTGCGTAGGCAGGGGAATTTTCTAAAATGCTCTTATTAAGCTGTGCCAGGTTTATCGACTTAGAAAGTAGTATCTAAAGTGACTTCGCTGTGTGCAGAAACAGGAAATTCTTAGTGATCTCTGATTCAATATTACCTAGCTTAATGCGCACATCACAGGTATCTCTTACATATTTATAAGAGTTCCCAAATCTCGTAAATCTCTCCTTTATATGTACAGACAAGTTCTGTCTTACTCCTAGGCATACATCTCCAGCGTGAACGCAAATGAAATCGCAGGAACTGAGAACTGTTAAACCCTCATTTCTATAGAGAGACTTTCCAGCTACCATTGTGCTTGATTGGTTATAACATAACGTCCGTGTGTTACGTGTCTTAAATCATTTAGTGTGTTTTTTCCCCCCACACAGTAAGGCTTTTGTATAAGACAATTGTCCATTAGGATGCCTTGATTGGAAACTTAAACTTGTGGTTTTACCTACAGTGTCACATATGACCACTGGGGGCATCTGAAACACAATATACTTATTTTATTGGCTTGTTACTTTCTACAAAGATCAGTGTTTAAAGGGGACACTCTAAGCACCAAAAGCACTTTAGCTAAATAAAGCTGCTGAGGAACCATTGGTGGTAGATGCGTAACACATAACATTTTTTTAAAGTTCATTTTCTTTTTCTATTTACCCCCCTATGTATTTTTTACAGTTTGTAGATGCGATTTTACTGTAATTCATAGATTATTCTGGATTTTTGTGGTCTGTCTTACTGCCACGGATCAATAAACAGCACTTTTCATGGAACTTCCTTGTGAAAATGAATGGGATATCAAATGAGTGCAGACATTTTTTACTTTTTTTGTTTATATTTGCAGACAGCTACAAGTAGACTGTTCCTTTAAAGCAGGGAGAGATTAATTATGTTCCAAACTGTAATTCGTCCAAACTTGGACCGATGTGGTGATCATCTGAATTCCCAAATTCCGACCCAAAATGTAAATCATAAAACTAAATGAAACGTGCAATGGACGAGCATATTCGAGTGATTGGGAATTCCAACCCCCGCTCGATGAATGTTTAGGGGACAAATAATAAATATTGTTCTTTCGGAAGTGATGTGACTAATAAAGGGAAGAAAATAGGAGCAGTACAAAAAAATCTATAATTACATTTTTAATAAATGTATTGTAACGGAGCTCCCAGTACCTCTGTCTGGGTACCTGCGCCAAGGACCGCTTCCTAGCTGGAACAGGGGACAAACCGCAACACTTCTGCCCACAGTCGCCGTAGCTTGACTGGGGCCCTAGACACCCCCAGGCACTGGACGACACTCAGTCCTAGGAGCTCTAGTCCTTACAAGGACTTCCCCCGTTGAATCCCCTGCAAGCTGGAACAACAGACACAGGAGTTGAATCTTCCTTCCCTCCAATAACAGGATGACACACAGTTTTGGAGTGCAAGCTGGAATAGATTTTAATCGTACCACACTTGACCTTAGATGACAATCCCCATGCAAGGGGTACGCCCATATGGACCTGACAGTGGACTGATTTACAACGTCACAGATCAATGATAATAGAGTTCAAATGCACAACACTCCCATATACAACATACAATCCCTCCCCTCTGCCTGGGAGATAATTGAGTCAGATACTGTATTAACTCAATTATCTTCAGGTAGAAAAAAACACACATTTCTGTCCCAAAAGTACCCCAAAACACATAATATCCCTACAAATGGTGACCAGCATATACAAAAATCACCCAGATCAGTTCAGGGGTTCAGGAATTTCCTGGAAGTCACATTTTGACTGACCGCATGCATGGTCCCATGCCCAAAACAGTTCCAGAGAATCAGGCTGTGCAGCCGGTCTACTTTGGGGATTCGAAGTAACGTTCAAACTACTGAACATACAGAGTTTGCATGGTACTTAGTCTATGTCTCTGGTTCGGGAGCTTATTCTCATAAAACTCTGTTTGACTCCCGTTCAAATAGCCAAACATCCATGAAAGGTAATAGTTTAGTGTTGTTCGCGCCGTCGAGTGTCCGATTTGAATTCCATGCGGTCGACGACCAAACACCGCTGGATGAATTTGACTAAACAAGACTAAACTTTCCTTTATACAGATAGTTACAGGTTGGTCTCTCCTTTATACAGAGAGTTACAGGTCGGTCTCTCCTTTATACAGAGAGTTACAGGTTGGTCTCTCTTTTATACAGAGAGTTACAGGTCGGTCTCTCCTTTATACAGAGCATTACAGGTCGGTCTCTCCTTTATACAGAGAGTCACAGCCACAGGTTGACCAATCTGTTGGAGAGGGAGTAACAGGTTTACTAAACTTGCCCAGTCCTATTTAATTATTTCCATTACAGCGCTGCATGTGGTAGTGATTTCCATTACAGTCTCCCCAGATGCAGTGAGAGACCGTTTGTTCAGCGACCAAGCAAAAGAAAGCCAGCGTTTTAGTTATTTTGAGATTTTACATAGATAGGTATATGTATGAATGGATACTAACCCAGAGAGATATAAACCAATCTCCACCTAACATCTATCCCTTCTGTGTTTTGAGAATGAAAAAGAAACTCTCTGTAAATATTCTGTGACAGAACGGAATAGTGATCCGATCTTCCTCACCGCCTTCCTTACGCCTTCACTGGATGAAATATACTGAGTAATCACTCGGGTGCAGGGGAGGACTGGGAACTTAATTACCCTCTCAGAATACTGTGTATCTCTGAGTTATTAGTTACCTCCTGCCTGACTGTTTAAACATCCGAGACCACAGATGTAATACAACAAAATGTCTTAATCTAGGGCATAATATACTAAACAGTGACATCGAAAACAAGATGCCATTTTAAGCTGGAACAAAAAAAGCCATTTATCTTTTATTTTGCCATTTTGTAGGAATTTATTTACGAATTTGGAAATTACTGAAAAACTGGGAATTGACAAGGGAACAATGAATTAAATATAGACTAAAGTAGAAGACTTAGATAACTTCTCTAGTTCATAAATTTCTCCAGCTCAACTATTTTGGTCTAGCATTTATCTGCAATGCCCTCATCAATTCTCCATATATCATAGTTTCGTGAAAAATCTCCTCAACTTCCCCATCTCACCTCCACTTGTTGTTTAGAGAATAAGCCCTCCGCAGTGATCCTTTGTGCTAAAAACTGATTGTTTCCTGTATGTTGGAACTCAAGGGTTTATTTATTAATCCAAGAATTTTATTGATCTGAAAGTTGAATTACAAAAAAAGTATTCATTTTCCCAAATCAGTACAGTTTGTTGTTTAGTGAAAATACCCCAACGTACAGTCATTTCTTTTGATGGGTGAAAAAAGTGGCATTTTGAAAAAGTTAATTGTGCCTTTAACTTGAAGTTCTCTCTAATTTCTCACTTAATTCACCCTAAATAACTGCAAACGGCATATTGTTTCAATGAAAACTAACGTAAAGGTGCTATAACTCATTGTCTATTAAACTAGGCTTCCTTTTTAACCCTTTAAGGACACAACTTCAGAAATAAAAGGGGATCATGATGGAATATTTCCGTCATTTGTCTTAAGGGGTTAAGCTATGCAAAGGCAACATTTTAGAATTTCTTTCAGGGAAATGAGTGAAACCAGGTTAAATAAATGTTGATTTAAAGAGTCATTGCTTATTTTAAAAAAACTGTAGAATAGAAGTGAATGAAAGTAAACTGTAAAATGTAGGCAAAATAATGCTGATTTGGGAAAATACTCCAACTACGCCATAGTTGCATCCTGCCCATTTTAGACTCAATTATTTCATTGTAGGTTTCCAAGTTACTTCAATTCAAAATTTAGTAAGTATATCAGGGTTTTCATTTCAATGACAGGATTGTTCATTTTATTTAGTAGATAGACCCCACAGAGGATATAATAAAATATGTTACACAGGTTGAATCAGTAAACCGTAAATTGTACAGAACTAACAAGGTAAATTAAGTAACTAAAGTGGAAAAAAACTGAGTATTTTACAATTATTTTGTCGTAACATTTGCAGTTTGTCAGTTATCTGCTATTCTGAGTTTAGTGAAGGTTTAGTGTAAACTTAAAACGTTCCAATATTGGCAAGAATACTTGATAAAATTGTCTTTATTCTGGTCACACAGAACAGAATGTTCAAAGAGCGCCAGGACACATTCTGTTTTACAGAACCAAAAAGGTTGTAGATGCACAGAACAGTCTTCCAGCAGAGTTGGTACATGTAAGTGCTGAAAAGGGCTTTGGATAGACATGGTCTGTAAGAGTGTTCAAAGCTAATCCATTTGGTAAGGGTATTACAGTAACAGGAAATGGATTGGGTTTGTAAATTTGATGATGGGTGGATAATATGTACTATGTCCCTAAAGAGGTAGCTGTGGTACTTCCCAACATTGGGGATGTCCAAAGCAAGATGTTAAGGGTATGGCCATGGTGGGGTGTGTCAGACAGCTTTCTATGAGCTCATCGAAGACATACTGTAGGCTTTCAATGTGTTTGACCAGTGTGCTCTACATTTTCATCATGTTGTAACATTTAATAGAAAATTATAAATGTGTTCAATTATATTCTAGACTAAAATCTGTCTGTCTGTCTATCTATCTATCTTGTCCAAAACTCTTGGCTCTTTTAGGTCAACACAGAGCCCATTCACATTGTACCCTTTATATGCACTAAATACACACATCCTTAGCAGGTAAGAAGATGGAACTCACTGTGGAGAAGTTGTGTGGACCACAGGACTCCCCTCGGTATCTGCAGGAAAGGAGCATGTCCTCCAGCTGATGTCCAAGCCTGTCCATGAATCCAACACTGATCCCATCAAAGTCCCGGGGAGGCAAGAAAAGCCGGAAATCTGCCAGTTTGTGGAACCACTTGTGTTTGTCCTCGGGCAGCAGCTCTGCCAACAATGGACGAGCTGTGCGATTCGCGTACAACAGCCCTAACCAGTAACCTGCAAAGTAGAGGTCGCTCTTGCTCAGCCGGTGAAATCGTACTGGGTTGTTGTTGCACAGGGTAACAGCTGGGAATGCCAGCTCCTTGCTCCACTCCAACTGTACTTGGGTGTGTGAGGGAAAGGAGAGCCAATAAAGTAGCCTGTTGGATGACCAGGACAAAAAGAGGCCCAATGAGGTGAAAAAGGCAAGAAACCAGAACGTGCGGCGCTGGAATGCCAATCTTGATGAACACATGTACTTTAGGCCGTGCAGCTTGGCATGCTCCAGGGTGGGCACAGATAAGGCATGGCGACGTGGTGTCCTTGCATAACATGGAGGGGGCACCACCTGGGCATCTCTTCTTCTCGCTCCAGAGGGGCAGCTGCCAGCTGGAGCCCGGATCCTCTCTTCTCGAGTCATGACACTCCCCCAGGGACTCACCAGCAGGGGGGCATCTCTTTCTGGGCATCGGCAGCAAAGCTGGGCACCACCACCCCCTCATTCATTCAGTCAGTGCAATGTCCACAATGAAAGCTGAAATGCAATTGCCTGGCAAGACCCAGGCTACCAGACAGACCAGAATCAAAAATAATTATTAATAGACCCAATTAAATCAATAAACTCTTTCCATTTTATCTTTTTAAGACTTTTTTCAAAACCATAATGCTACCAGTGCAGTAAATTCTTTGCCCTTTTGGGGCATTTTACACCAGCTACTCAAAAACCCCAAAGATATTGCCCTTTTTTTTTCTCTAAGGATATTAAAATTGATTCTCGAATTTCACGTTCCTGCGTCCGCTACAATTCAGTATATATTTTTTGTTAATCCTTTAATTCCATGCATAATGATAAAACACAAACAACGATCTATCTCCCACTCACTTCAGATGAAGGAACACATATCCAATCTCCGGAAAGCTAGATTGCCATGACAGTGGAGAAACAGATAGAAAAAGTGGAGGTGGTTTTAGTCAGCTATGCAAAATAAATATCTCTTTTTCTTGCCTGCCAACTCTTTCGGCGTTTCGAGCAGGTGAGCTATGAATAATTCCTTATGATGCCGATTACCATGGCACTGCCAATCTTTGTGTGCTACCCTTTTCTTTGCGGCTAATCTTCATCTTCATGATTTACTAATCCTCATTAGCAGCTCTAAGACGTGGGAGTCCTCTGAACACAAAATAAACAGAATGCCCCTTTTAACACATCAAGGAAAGACTGATCCAAGACAGAAAAAGGTTTCTTGCTGCATCTCTGTCGTATACAAGATCTTACTAAGACTTTGCAAGAATCTTGGCATAGCTATCTCCAGGCAACGTCTTTTTCTTGGATTTATCTCTCCCCTTTAATATTTCTCTTGTCAACGTTGCACTCTTAACGTGAGGGTATCGAGGCTAACTCTGTGCAGTTCACCAGATTTTGGCGATGCCAAGGCTTGCAGGGATGCACACTTGGCACAGATGTTCGGTATCCTGTGGATGATTTAAGTCTATCCCTCATCCCCTCTGTTGTGTTGACTGCAGGACCACAAAAACACCCCAAAATTTCCACTGGTGTAATCTGGATCTCCACAGGTCCCTTTTTTCCCCCTTTAACAAACTTTAAATGGCAGAGTTGAGCAGCTCCTTGGCTTCAGCACTGCGGACAGCTCCCCACGCATCTGGTACCCAGCAGTGAAACATGCAAAGAGCTTGTGTGCTTGCCCTGAGATGTTGTGCAGAGCAGACAGACAGACAGAACCCCGAGGGGAGGCATCCTTGTAACAAGCAATGAATGAATCACTTGATAATATTTACACAGGCAGATGTATAGCTCGCCTGCATAGGAAAAGCCTGCGTGAATGGTCAGTTCTGCTAAGTTGTCATTGCGAACTGACACATCCTGTGTGTCTCTCTCTGCCTCTGCTGCACACAGTCATCTCTATCTGTGCACCAGTGCAATCCTGCATTACCGTATTCCTCCCTGTACACCGGCATTCTCTGAGTTACCAACGAGCTTGGACAACAGGAGCACTCTGACTCACTCACTTCCCTATGTCCCTTTAATTTTTTATATATATATATATATATATATATATATATATATATATATATATATATATATATATATATATATAAAGAAATGCTAATTTCTGTGCCATTGGAGATTAGACAAAAGGCTAGTTTACAAGGGGTCCGTGGTAGCCAATCACCTCCTTTGCTAGCAATGGGAGTGTGTCCAGCTCCTGTGCACCTATTGTCTGAATTAACCAGAAAGGCGGTTATTCAATAAACACTAAAGTGCAGTGGATCGTAAGCCAAATTGCAGAACTTAGGGCAAGTGAAAAGAAATCCAGAAAAAAAAATCCTAAAATTATCTAAATTTGCTATATTTGCCTAAATTTTGCAAAAGGGTTTTCAGCTCACTACAGTGCAGTGCTTAGTGCAGGGGTGCCCAAAAGGTAGATCCGCAGATGTTGTAGAACTGCAACTCCCATGAAGCTTTGCATGCCTTTGGAATGCCTTTAAAATAGCAAAGCATCATTGGAAATGTAGTTTTAAAACATCTGGGGATCTACCTTTTGGGCACCCCCTGGCTTAGTATATAAACCTCACAGAATAATTGACTCATTTTACTGAATATACTAGAGGACTTAAACTTTTAGGCCAGAAATAGCCGGAAAATTATCTTAGTTAAAGATTGTTTTTCCAAATCTGCTTATTTGATCAATTGTGTCGCTTCTTCATAATTTACTGTTTTAAGGTATCAGCATTTCTTTAATAATCAAGATAAAAAAGATACATTAAAAACTGTTTTTTTAAAATTATTATTATTATTATAATCAACTATTGGAATCTTTATCTCTCAAAATGAAGCCTTGAAAAAGATTGGCGTAGTAAACTAATTTATTACCCTAACTGGGGCACTATGGAATCTTAACCCAGTTCTGTCCTGGGGTCGGTAATACATTGTAAAACACCAGTAATTACTAGAAGGTTAACCTGTTCAGCGCCTGCAAAGGCATGTTAGCATTTGGCAATGTTCCTCATCAGGTGAGTGCTGATTATATCATTGCATAATTGGTCTCTCATTATCTCTATTGCAATGTTGGCTCTTCTGCCTTTAACACCTCGTCTAAAGCACAGATTATGTCCTCTTCGACACATGCAATCAGTTCTGTTAATTAGAGCAGTTTATGCAGATTACAAGAAGACACGAGCAGATCCTGTATACGTCTTCTCACAAACAGAAGATCGTTAGACAGAAAACTGTATCATCTCCTTGTCATTTGTAAAATAAACAGTGAATTTTCTTAAAAGGAAAAAAAAAACCACATTGCTGTAGCAAAGATTCAAATCTTTGATATGGAGCAACAGTCGTAAATAGGTTTCACGGGGAAATCAGACTTGGGGCAATTCCATTTTGTCTTTCTAATTTCTGCCTTGTTTATAGGGTCAGCTTTCTGGGCCCACTCAAGGCACAAAACCATAATAAAAGTCACATAATTTAAGTTTATTAGAAAAGAAAATGAAGCTGTATGGTATTGCTCCACCTAGTGGAAGAATGTGGACACGCACATTTCATGCTTAAAATTTCATTTTAATCTCAAGGGTTACAGAAAAACTAAATCAAACTGCAGGTACTTATTGAAAACCAAAATAACAGGTTGTTTATTTAAAGTTCCTTTCGGGTCTAATCAGCATTGCTCAGCTGCAGGTTTGTCCTAAAAACTTGTCAGTGATATTTAGAGGGTGAATGTAGTATTTACTAGTCACGGAGTAAAAAAACACTGCTGATTTCCTAGATCTAACATAGATTGGAACTGAAAACACAGAGAAATGACGCACAAAATTGGAAGTTTTAATAAAACGACTCTATTTCTTAAAGGACAATTCAGTGACAAAGTTCTAAAAGTGGATAAACCAACAGGAATATGCCATTAATATTTAAAGGGACATGCCACGCACCACATTTTAAACCGGTTTGCCTGCATTCAATACTTAAATATGCAAATAAACGCTTTGTGGTATTTTGCATTTAAAGCCACACTCATTATAAAATATTTGTTTATTTTTGGATTATCACATGCTCGCATTACTGTCTCTACTCTTTACCTTCTAACGCTTCTTTCTCCAACAACACAGTTAATAACACCACAGAAGCCACAGTCAACACAACAATGGTTACTAAAGGTTGTGGGTCATAGTCAGAAAGCTAATAACTGAACTACACACACACAGAAAACTCTGTTCTGAGCAGGACTGAACCTACGCACAGTCAACTAGCCAGCTCTGCGCACACACACGCACACACTACAGACACACATTTTGAGATCTAGTGCCTGACCCACACCTTAACTTGTACATCCCTGGATTAAGCAAGTCCAACAGTTCACACTTGATAGACATAAATTAAAAGCTTCTGATTGGTCAAGTAACTTCCTGGTGTGGGTAGAGCTCAATCTTGGTGATTTCTTTCATGTTTCATTAGCTTAAAATGTGATGATCTTTTTTAATTTGTAATATTTCGACTTGTTTGTTTTTGCATTTTAAAATGAATTATTTATACATTGTATTAAAATTGACAGGGTCAGTTGCAGCCTGATCTGTCCCTTTAACCAGAGAGACTGTCAGGAAATGGAATATGAATATCCTTAAAAGGAAATAGCTAGATGGGAATTTGTGGCAATTTGTTGGTCATTTATGGGGAAGTCACGTTTACCATCCCCACCCCATTCGTTTCCTCCTCCTCCCACACATGTAAACAGATACACATGCCGACACACACATAGACACACACATATACAGAGACACACACGTACATACAGACACACACACACGCAGAGAGACACAGACATACATACACACAGACAGACACACACATAGATACAGACACACAGACAGAGATTCATACAGACACACATACCTTTCCCTGGGGTCCAGTGGCTCCGCCTGATGGGAGTCAGAATTCCCATTCTGACTCCCTCCTCTCCTTCCTCCTGCATGGCTCCACGTGGTTGTCCCGGGGCAGTCACTTCCTCCCAGCATCTGACATCATCAGAGGGGACCCGGTTGCACTTTTAAAGCGCTGACCAGGCCCCCTGGAAATACATAGCATCTGGTGGCCCAAACAGCATGAGCCACCCGATGAGCCCCTACAATGCAGCCCCAGCTCACGCGGTATAACAACTGGGGGCGCATTGTAGGTGGGACCCGCAGTCGCAGGGGTACACAGGGTGGCAGGGCCCCCTGGAGTGACGATCCCGGTCACAGCTTTGACCCCTGCGATGGCAGTAGTTCCGCCACTGCTCACATACATTCAGACATACACATACAGTACAAGATGTAGTGAGAGCAAAACATGTTAAAACTCCCTACTAATTAATGCATATTTAAAATGTACTGCCATGCATTACCTACATATCACAAGTGAGACGGTGGGAAAAGCCCATCTTGTGCAGAGTAGTCCGAGAAATGATGTTACACAATTCTCCCAGAATGCCCTGCTAGTCATGCAAATGATCACAGAGCTTTATCGTGTTTCTGACTTTATCTTCCATTTCTGCTGTAGTGTTTTCTTCTATCCATGTTCAGACCATGCAACCTTTACTAAATAATTGGTATGTTTACCTTGTTTCAATTATGCACTAAATGTGAGTTGTCAGGATGTTTAAAGTAAAGTCAAATGCAAATATCAAATTGTAGGCCGAAACAAAAGAACTGAAAACACATCTGACTTGGAGAATTTTTCAAATTTAGGCAATTTTATTTTAAAGGACCTCTAAAGGCATCCAGTCTCACTTCATCTTGTCTGGGTGCAATAGTCCTGCTATTTTAATCCTTTATATATAATTCAAATATGGCAACATTTAAAGGATTAAATACACTTCTAGTGATTGTCCTCCTGACATCCACTAGAGGCGTTTCCACTTCCATAAATAAGTTAAACTCGGTTCTCGACTTATAGCAACATTTGATTGGTGGACGCAGTGTTTTGCCGCGCATGGATTTCCCATCCTCAATGCTTCTCTATGAGAAACACTGGATTGGACAGGTTCATAGATAATTCAGAAGGCATCAAGACGGAGGCAGAGCGGGCAGCTGCAGTAGAGGTGTCTCAACGCTGGAACAAAGTAAGGAATCTCTATTTCACTGAACTTTTAAACCACCAAACAAGGGTGGGCAAATTTCACAGCAATCTAAGGGAATTTATAATCCTAAAAAAATATATTGTGAGACTATAGGTTTCCTTTTAAAATGTAAATCTCATTTTGAAATACAATTTACTAATTTTGCTCAATCTTACTATTTTCTGGCATCTTTGGAATAGTAACAGCATGGGATAGAAGACGCCTTGCGTATTCTGTAGATCCACGGAAGGCGTTTTTATGTTGCAATATTTTTCAATCAAAATGCAAAGAGTTTAAATAGTTGCGTAAACGGAACTGTTTGCTAGTACTGTCAGCTTGCCTGATCCGAAATGTAACATTTATCGACAGTCGCATTGTGTCTGCCAAAAGTTTTTCCTCTGAATAATAGAAGCCGCTAACCACCTGGTTTCCACAATATATGAAAACTATTACCACCTTGTCAGACCTGTCACTCAGACTACAGCTCAGCTAGGTGTAAAAAAAATTGGGACAGCAGCCTGTCAAGACGTCCTAGTTAAAAAAGATACATAAAATGTATATTTATTGGAAATTATCCACTAAACCTATTTAAAAGCATGATCTAACTTCCAAGTAACTTCCAATACCTATCTGTAAAGTTTGGCAAATCAGACGTATGCAATTACCGAAGGGAACACCTGCGCATTGGAAGTTCACCCCACTACATAAAAACTACGAATAACAGAATAATAAAATTGTTCATGAAAATGTCAGACTTTTTCAACAAAATAAAGACATGTTTTTTTCTAATACCAGTGAAAATTCTTCCTCTTCTTTCCTACTTTTACTTTTAAATACAAAGTAAAAACAAACAAACAGACAAAATAAAAAAACACAGACATAAATGAGTGGAAGTGGTATAATAATTTGTCTGTATAAGTATATAGAGTGCAGGCGCTAATCAAACCTTTTTTAAAGTCATGGTGGAAAAGCTATGGCAAAGAACTCTGAAATGTTGACTTATTTGACATAGAAAAATAATCACAAAGTGGTACTGCAAAGCTGTGTGACAAAATAAAGTACTAGGTAAGCCCTTAGGTGGTTGCAAGAAAGCACTGGAACATATTTTGACTGAGCCCCATGAGTCCTTCGAAAGACATTTCAAAAGATAAGGTAGTTTTTCTTTCACTATAGCAATAAAACCGTTAGTATTCTATATGAAACAAAGCAAGATTTTGAAATAAAACATATAAAAATACAATATAGCAGTAGCTTTGCTGCCCCCCCCCCCAAAAAAAAAAAACTAATGTTTTGCTTCTTTTTGAACGAGCTAGCGGTTTTGCCGTTGGTAATAATGGATAGAAATTGTAAATTATTTACAGGCTTATAACCTTAATCCCGGCCAGAATCTGTTTGCTGTGATAGAAATAGCACTGTGCATTAATATAGTGCACTTGGCCAGCAGGTCAGGGAGATCTCGTAGGTCTCCACATATAATGCAGCCAGGTCACTTCTCTTTTTTTTTATCTAACGTTATTCTGGCAGGTACCATACTTAAAGGGACAATCCAGTGCCAGGAAAACAAACCGTTTTCCTGGCACTGCAGGTCCCCTCTCCCTCCCACCCGCCATCCCAGGTTGCTGAAGGGGTTTAAACCCCTTCAGTGACTTACTGGAGTCCAGCGCCGATGTCCCGTTGGCGCTGGTCCAGGGTCCGCCCACTCTCCTCCCCTGCCAGCGGAAGAGACCGATTGTCCATGCGCGGCCGCCGGTGGGGTGAGACCTAATGCTCATGCGCTGCAATGCCGCGCACGCGCATTAGACCTCCCCATAGAAAAATGCTTTCAATGCTTCCCTATGGGGATTGTAGCGATGCTGGAGGTCCTCACATAGCGTGAGGACACCAGCGACGCTATAGCACAGAAAATCTGTGCTAGAAACCACTAGACAACCACTAGAGGAGGAGTTAACCCTGCAAGGTAAATATTGCAGTTTATGAAAACTGCAATATTTACAGTTGCAGGGTTAAGGGTAGTGGGAGTTGGCAACCAGACCACTCCAATGGGCAGAAGTGGTCTGGGTGCCTGGACTGTCCCTTATAGTTACATAGTTGCATTACATAGTTCTATAACTGATAAGAGACATGCGTCCATCATGTTCAGCATTTCTCACATCTGTTTTTGCTGAAGAAGGCAAAAACCCAGTTTTGAAGTTTGCAACAAACTAGTAAAAAAATTCCTTCTTGACCCCAAAGTGGCAGTCAGATCTCTCCTTGGATCAAGAAGTTATTACCCCACTTATTAAAAAATATATCCCTGAATATTATGTTAAATATGAGTCCAGTTTCTGTTTAAACATTTGTATAGACTCTGATAAAAGTATCACCTCGTCAGGCAGAAAATTCCAAATCCTTATGTTCTTATTGTAAAGAACCCTTTCCTTTGCCTTAGACTAAATCTCCTTTCTTCCAGTCTAAATGTGTGACCTTTTGCCCTGTGTATAGTTCTGTTTATGAATAGATTTCTAGATTACAATTTTGCACTTGCTTGATAAAATAACTAACCATAGGCATTATGGGAGTAGTATGCCTTATATTTTATTTACCTTTATTTACCTTCAGGTCAGCATAGGGCTAAAAGGAAGATCCTCAGATGTTGTAGGACTGCAACACACCTAATGCATTGCCATTATGAAGTTCAACAACAACTTAGAGCTAATTTTTGGACATTAGCATTAGGACAATAAAGTAATATACTGTAAACAGTTTAACGTAATGGCTACCTATAAGCACTCCTGCTGGTGAAGTTCCTATTTTCCATGAGAGAGACTCTAATAGTTCTAAAACTAATGTAGCCCCATGTAGCCAGAGCGCAGCTAAGCGGAAAAAGGCCTTGACAGGGGTTAGGAGGCGGGCTTAGGAGGAAGTAAGCAAGGAGTGGAGTTATGGGTAAGTAGGTTTGGCCGATGGACGACGTGGAGCGACTGCTGGAGGGGATCCGGTCGGCGGCGAGGCATCAGGGTGCAGACTGGCTGCGGGCCCAGCTGGAACCGGCCCTGACGGAGGCGGCGGAACGGGACGGCGGCGGTGGCAGACCGGTCCGGGCCAGGAGGCCCCCGGAGAGGCTAAGCCCGGGCATGGGGCCCAGTGAAGGCATCCCTGGAGGTCATGGCGATTCCGGTGCAGACGGCAGCAGGCCCGGTAGCCGCGTGGTAGAGGCCCCGCCTCCCCGAGAGCGGCCGGGGCCTAGGACCAGTGCCCGGCGGCGGATGGATGTCCAGGACAGGGACGTCATGGCTCCCGGGTCGGAGGTGACTGGACGGCCCCCTGGAAGATCGGGGAGCACGGAGGTGTGGCCCAGGAGGGCTCCCACCCCGTCGGAGCTGGTGGACGACGGGGCCGGAACCGGGAGGACACGCGGCCGGCCCCTGGGGCAGCAGGCAAGTACAGGGGGCTCCGGCCGGGGCCCTCTTGGCGGGAAAAGTGCTGGGGGGGATTCAGCAAGGGGTGGGGGCCGGAGAGTGACAGTGGGGGCAGGCAGGCCTTCCTGGGATCCCTAGTGGGGGATGGGGGGGGGCGCAAGGGCCACGGGAGGGGGGAGTGCCATAGGGGAGGTGGGGGCTGGGGGTGGTAAGGAGATAGTGGGCTCTTCTGGGATAGTGAGTGGGTCCTCCGCAGGTTCTGGGGGTAGGCCTGATCAGTCTGGGTCGGGTAGGCCTGGTAAGGGGATGGAAGGGCTAAGGCTGCCTGTAAGGTGAAGGGGGTTCAGGGAGCGGTTAGGCAAGGAGTCAGCTTAGGTGGGGGGTTGGGTTCTCTCCTGGAAGGTAGGCAGTTGGGGGTGCGTAGCCTTAGGGGGGGTCTGGTTCAGGGTGTAGCAGTGGCAGTCCTTCGCCAGTTAGAACCTTGTGGTCCAGGGGGAGGGTGGGTAGGTCCCGGCGGCACCGCTCCACGTCAGGCAGCTCAGCGGAGGGCAATTGTCCCCAGGTGTGGTCGGCGGGGACGGTCCCCGGGTGGGACAGGAGGAGTCGTAGTCCCAGGGGCTCCCACGCGCGACGCGTACAGGGCACTCAGCGGGAGATTTTGGCGTTGGGAAGGCACTCTAAGGATCATGACGGGAGGGAGGCAAGTGCTCAGTACGCCCTACCCAGGACTTCTTCTCCTCTTTCCAGGTCTCGGAGCCATTCCCTCTCTTCACAGGCGAGGCATCGGTTTGGCTCCCCGGTTGGCGAGGCACCGACGGAAGTCGCTCTTCCTGGAAATTGGGCACTCGACAACGCAGCTCCTGCTGCTCTGGTGTCAAAGGGGGCTTGGCCAGTGAGTCCTGCGGGTCACTACACTCCAGCGCTTTAGTTAACACACTTCAAGCACTACTCCACTCATTGGGGGCGGGGGGTGACATGGGGGGCGGCATTGGTCAGGTATGGGCTCCGGGGGCTGGGGTCACAGATTCTCGTGTTGTGGTTTCCGCGGGGCCTAGCTCGGGCGGGGACGCTGGGGTGACGCCGGAGGCGGCGGAGATTGGGAGTGAACGGGCAGAATTGTCTGGGGGTATTCCCGACACGGCTAGGCAGCACGCGTATGTTTCCTTTGCGGGCCCGCTGGGGGTTCACCTGAAACAGGACGTGAAGGAGAAGATCTGGAAGGGTGAGTTCTGCGAGATCTTCTCCCTTCTCCCCTTGGAGGACTTTATTGACCTCAAGGAGGACGATAAAAAGGATGAGAAGAAGGAGGAGGAAGAAAAACGGATGCGGTATCGTAAGATTCCGAAATCCTTTGGTAACTGGTTGAGGGCGTTTTGCGTCCTGGCCAGCGTGCTCGGCGAGAAATCGCCGGGGTTATGCTCGTACCTGTTTTGCTACTTGGACGGCATTTGGGAAGCGTACCGTACCTATGGGGGGTTGGCTTGGTGGCGGTACGACGAGCAGTTCAGACAACGGCTGGCGGCTAATCCAGGTATGAGGTGGGATCAAATGGACCTGCCTCTCTGGATGAAGCTGATGATGGCGCAGAAGGCGCAGCCCTTTCAACACTCGGCCGGCGCAAAGGGGCAGTCCGCCTCGTCGGCCGCCTTCCAAAAGGGCTTATGCTGGCTCTATAATGAAGGCCAGTGCAAATGGGGAACCACTTGTCGATTTAAGCACAAGTGCTCCGGCTGCGGGGGTGCTCATGGGCTCAATCGCTGTTTCAAAAAGGGTAAGTCTGGAAACATCGGAGCGGCTGCCGCGGCCGGAAGGGGCGCTTCCCCTGCCCTGGGGCTTCACCCCAGTGAGGCTAGACGTGATGGAGCCGTGGCTAAGCCGCTACGGTAATAGGGCTGATGCCTCAGTACTCCGGGCGGGTTTTGGGCACGGGTTTTTTATTCCATTCCGGGAGCGGGGGTGGTCGGGGAGGTTGCACAACCTGAAATCGGTTGCGGATTTCCCAGGAGTTGTGCGGGAAAAGCTGGGCAAGGAGGTCAGGCTGGGGCGGATGGCGGGCCCGTTCACGGTACCTCCGTTGGAGGGCCTCCGGGTTTCCCCCCTCGGGGTGGTTCCGAAGAAGGAACCGGAGAAGTTCAGGCTCATTCACCATCTCTCCTACCCGAAAGGGGAGTCGGTGAATGATGGTATTGGTAAGGATTTGTGCTCGGTCTCGTATGCATCATTCGACCGGGCGGTCGAGCTGGTTAAGCGGGCCGGGCGTGGGGCGCTTATGGCCAAGGTGGATATTGAGGCCGCATTTCGGCTGCTGCCGGTCCACCCGGACTGTCACCACCTGCTGGGATGTTTTTTCGAGGGGGCGTATTTCGTGGACTTATGCCTTCCTATGGGTTGTTCCATTTCATGCTCCTATTTTAAGAAATTTAGTACTTTTCTCCAATTAGTGGTGCGGGTGGAGGCGGGGAGCCGATAAGTAAACAAGCGGAAGAGACAGCGCCAATCAACCTATAAGGCAGCAACCCAAAAAGGGAATCTCCCCAAAACCCTAAAAATACAAAGTAAAAACAAGATATAAAAGAAGGGCTGCGCCAAGTAAAAATATATATAAATAAAAACCAGTCCAAATAACAGTAAAAGTCCAACCTAAGAGTGTCCTCTCTGTCGTCCTTGGATACAGGAACAGAGTCTTCAGGTATTGGATATAAAAGATAAAAGAGAGAACAACCGATAGTGCAATATGTATGATTCAGGTGAAGAAAAATATAAGTAGCGAACTCACAATTTATAAGAGCGTCTGTCCAGCTCTAGGGTAGTGCGCACACAGCGGTATAATCCCCGCTTATGGGATATGTGGTGAGTATCGATTCTTCAGGGGTATCCAGAAACTCAAAGAGAACAGAAACAATCCAGATAGTGCTCTCTGTATGAATATATATAGTAGGTGAGAAATAAAAACGTACTTACAAGTACAGAGCAGGCCAACTGCTCTTTGGTGTCAGCGCTGGTGGAATAATCCCCACCTAGGATTTCTTTAACTGCACAGGAACTTGTGAGAATGTTGTTAAAATTGGGATAACATTTTTTTATCAGATATATATAAAACTTGCCAGGGATAAATGTATAAATAAAGATAATGGGAACTATCAAGTAACCAAAACTTTAATATTTATTATACAAGAATTAAGTGGCGGGGAGCCGTTCGGTGGTGCACTATTTGGACGATTTCCTTTGCGTGGGGCCGGCTGACTCCTCGGCGTGCCTGCAACTGCTTCGGACAATTGAATGGGTGGCGGGCCACTTCGGGGTTCTGCTGGCAGCGGATAAGACAGAGTGCCCGGCGACGTGCCTTAGTTTCTTGGGGTTGGAGATAGATTCGGTTCTGGGCGAATGCCGGCTGCCACGGGACAAGCTGGAAGGGCTAAGAGGAGCAGTGGCTGCTGTGGCTATGGCACGCAAGGTTACCCTGTGGCAACTGCAGTCGTTGATCGGGATGCTAAATTTTGCATGCCGTGTCATACCTATGGGGAGGGTCTTCAGCCGCAGCCTGTCGGCTGCTACGGCGGGGGTTCGATCCCCACGCCACTTCATTCGGGTGTCGGCGGCCATGAGGGCCGACTTGGGCATTTGGGATGCCTTCTTGCAGGATTTCAACGGAACGGTGTTCTTCCGGCATGAAGGCAGGTCGGCAGCGGAGCTGGAGCTATTCACGGATGCGTCGGGTAGTGTGGGCTTCGGGGCATACTTTGGCGGGAGATGGTGTGCGGAAAGGTGGCCGGAGACATGGGGGTCGAGCCCTATCATGCGCAGCCTGGCTTTCCTGGAATTGTTCCCGTTGGTCGTCGCGATGGCGCTGTGGGGCGAGGGGCTGCGCGACCAAGAAGTGGTCTTTTTCTCGGACAACATGGCAGTGGTGCACGCAGTGAATAATCAGTCTGCTGCCTCTAAGCTAGTGGTTAGGTTGCTGCGGCATTTTGTGTTAATGTGTATGTCACGGAATGTTGTTTTTCGCGCGCACCATGTCCCTGGGTACTTGAACGAAGTGGCTGACGCTCTGTCTCGTTTTCAGTGGTCACGATTTTGGACGGCGGCGCCGGGGGCATTGAAGGAGGGTCAGGCTTGCCCGGACGAGATATGGCAGCTGGGAGCATCCTGCTTGGGGGACTTGTGAAGGCTTCGCTGGCACCGGCCACATGGGCCTCCTACAGTAAGGTCTGGGATTCTCGGGAGTGGTCGCTAGACGGGTTGGATCAAGTATTAAAGGGGGATTCGCTACGGGACACTTTTCTGTGGTACACTTGTCAATTGCTGGCGAAGGGGGTGTCCCCGGCAGTGGTTGACAGGTCCATGGCAGCAATGGCGTTTTGGTTCAGGTTGCGCGAGAAGGAGGATCTTACCAAGACCTTCGTCGTCAGGCAGGCGTTAAAGGGATATCGTAGGGGCTGCAGGCTGCCTGACTCTAGGCGACCGGTGTCGGTGCGGGTGTTGGGGGATCTGGTGGGAATGTTGCCTGAGGTTTGTTTCGACGGGTTTGAAGTCTCTCTGTTCAAAGCGGCTTTTCTCTTGGCATTTTTCAGGGCGTTCCGCATAGGGGAGTTGGTGAGCGCCAATAGGGTCGTGCCCGGGGGTTTGCAGGCCTCGGGGGTTAGTATTTTGGATGGGAAAATGGCAGTGCATCTGGGTAAATCTAAAACGGATGTCCGCGGCGTGGGCCGGGATGTAACGCTATGGGCCTTACTGGGCGCAGCATTGTGCCCGGTGGCAGCGGTGGCAGAGTACATGGCTCGGAGGCCGGCGGTAGGGGGTTCTCTGTTGGTGCATGCGGATGGCTCTTCCCTTTCCCGATTCCAATTTACAAAGGTTTTTCGGTTGGGACTAGGTAAGTTGGGGCTTCAGGCTGGGCGTTTTGGAACACACTCCTTTCGCATTGGGGCGGCCACGGAGGCCGCACGGTTGGGGCTGGGGGATGAGGTCGTGAAGCGAATAGGGAGATGGGAGTCGGTGCGGTTCCGTTCATATGTGCGGTTGGGGGGAGTTTTCCTTTGCCTTCCCTCACAATTTGTTTTCTTCTCCTCCCCAGGACGGGTTGCTTGGATTGTGGGACATTCTTTTGTCTTCGGGGCCGAGAGGAGGGCCGCAGCTCGAGCGCAGGGCCAGCAGCTGGGCTTTCCGAGGGACCAGTTGGCAGTCCGATGGTTTGGGTATCGGGGATTTTGCTGGGGGGAAGTTTGTGGGGCAATATTTAGGATGATTGCGGGTGGGCAAATGTCGGACCTGTTGGTCCTCCATGCAGGGGGTAACGACTTGGGCCTCACGCCACAACGCCGGCTGGTGAAGTGGATGAAGCAGGACATCAACAAATTGTGGGACCTGCTTCCTGGAGTTATGTTAGTTTGGTCGGAGATCGTCCCAAGGCGTCGGTGGCGGCAAGCGCGGGATCCGGTGGCTATCGATCAGTGCAGGAGAAAAGTGAACAGCTTGATGGCAAGCTTTGTTAGGAAGGTGGGGGGAGTGGTGGTGCGACACGGCGAGTTGGAAGATGGGTTGCCAGGGTACTACCGCTCGGATGGGGTTCATCTCTCGGAGGTGGATTGGGATCTGCTAAACTCGGGTTGGCAGGATGGTATACAGAAGGCGCTATTTCTTCGGGGTGGCGGAGCTCAGACAGCTTAAGGGGTCAAGGTCTGAGCTCGTGGCGGGATGGGGAGCTGAAGGAGAAGAAATAGGCTCCCCAGGATGAACGTGATGGAAAACAAACAAGTTGTGGTCATCGGTGGTTGATAGGTTTCGAGTCCTGTCGGTGGCTCAGAACCTGGTGGGGTAGGGGTATCCGGGTATACCCCTGCCGTGGTTAATGGATGGTTGGCACTTTAAATTGGTATTGGAATAATGTTGGTGCATGTTATATATATATATATATATATATATATATGTGTGTTATTTGTATGGGGGTCATTGCCTTTTATATGTTAACGGAAGGAATAGGATGCGAGGGCGGAGTATGGGGGGCAATGACCCATGTTTTACTTGTTAAGTTATTATTATTATTGTTATTATTATTATTTGGTTAATAAAGCTGTGGACAAAATTTCCCATATTCCCTAGTGTCGTCGCGTTATTGGGTTAGGATATGGGGTTGGTTGTCCTGGATTCCGACTGCCCAAATGGCGACTATACACCTGTCAAGTATTTAGCAGGCAAAGAAAATGGTCCACTAGAGGTAACAGGACAAAGGAGAAGATTTAGGATACAGTTGACCTGATTATTAATGTTCCTCTGTTCCCTTATGTCCACACCCCAATTGTTTTGCCAGCCTAGTTTAGAAAACACATGGAGCAATTTGGAAAATATTCTTGACTATCATATTCCTACAAAATGCATAGATTAATAAAATAATACATACTATGTGTATCGTAGACTGGCCATCTCCTTACTCAAGTGCCTCTACAAAAAGGATCTTACAGGGCAGAAAAGGGTAATTCTTAAATCCAATTAACTTTGTCAAACCATTACAAAGGTTTATCCAAGGGACTTCACTTAACACATTTTTTACAGGAGTCTTGCAGAAAAGGGTAATATTTTGTTGAATATCAAAGTTAACTCAGATGCCTCCACAAAACAGACCTCATGAGGTTGCTCAGCATAAAACGGAAATGTGACCAAACATGACCAAAGTCCTTAGACCAAAATCTTGTCCCTTTGTGCTCCTTAGTCGAATAAAAGTTCCTCTTTTCACTGTGCCAAAACGCTCAATTAATCCTATATTTTTTCAGAATTTCTTCTCAGCTTTGTTCGTTACCTGCCATGACTATAAATTATAACCACAAAAAATTTTCTTTTACTCTTTACCATATTTTTGTGAGCATCTCCTTTTGTCTCACTCAATACCACACAGCCACCTTTGCGTTTTTGCACACCAGCTTGGGTCTGACACCCTTTATATTAACCAATGTCTCTCTCACTCAATGTACAATGGTTCACCTGCCAGTGATAGATTTTCTAAATCACTGCTGCGCATACAAGCCTGGTTTATGAGTTGTGTATATCAGATGGAAGATGTTCTAACCCCTGTCAGCCTGTGCTGGGCTTACTTCCAGAAGGCAAATACAAAGAGGAATCTATGCTGAGCTTTTACAGTCCCTGGAAGAAATCCAATAATCCTTACTATTGCTCCTTAGCGATGCACTCTTATTTACAAAATTGAATGTAGCAACTTGAATCTTCTATTGTACCGTGACAGGTATTAACGCTGACTGGACTTCGATTGGAGACTTTATAAGGATCTAGTATTGTTACGGAGCCCCTTTATATTTATGGCTGCGGTTTTTTAACTAGGAAGACATATGACCACAAAGCAGCATAACTAACAAAAAGTAAATTAAATACGTTTAGTTAATTGTTCTAGCCTTGTAGATAATTATATTACCATATATCAAGTCTGCATACTTGGGATACTGTCAGTGTGCTTAGTTGGATAATTATTGGAAGCTGTGCTGTTGCTTAATTTAATGCTTACTTGGATGCTGTGAGTGTGCCTACTTGGATGGCACTGGAGAGTGTGAGTGTGATTAATCGGCCAACGTAGAGAGGAAGTAAGTATGCTTACTTGGCTACACAGGGAAGCTGTATGAGTGCCTTGTTGGCTAATACAAAAAAAGGGAACTGAGAGTATGGCTTGCTAGCTTACATATAAATGTTGTCAGGCTACTTGAGGTCAAGCATGGGGGGGGGTCTGTTTTTTTGTTTTTTACTTATATTGCTCTTTTAATTCAGTTGCGGCCAGGTAAGGTAGGCGAATGCCAAATATTGTAATTGCTTGACAAAGGCTCTGTAGCTAAACCAAAACATTGCTACAATAAAAGTCTGCTCACTCGCTTAATTCGGGGTGCACGGGACTTTGTGTTGTGAGGCTGCTCACTGCTTACACAGGGAGACCATCAGACTGCTTGCCCAGCTGGTCTTCTGAGTCTACCAAACTCATAGAACGCATGTGACCCTCCAGTCTTAAGAAGGTTGTCATAAATTAATCACAAGAATAAAGCAAGTATCAATTTCTTGTAAGCTCAGTGAAAATGGATGTCAGCATTTCATACTCACTGGGGAAACATCGGTGGTACTGGAAATATAGAAAGTGAAATCCGCTATGAATTGTGTATATATATATATACAGAGCGGAGTCTGAAACACAATGACTGTCTGTGCTCATTTGCATGTCGAACTAAAAACTCTGGGATAGTTGTGGAAACAAATGTTCTAAAGATTCTGTTACCAAGGAGGACTTTCAGAAGTCCACCTTTAGATATGCAGGTGATGCATGACAGTCATTTCTCTCTCTCTCTCTCATTCTCTCACTAGCGCTCTCCTCATTCTTTCAAACAGTTGTTTCCTTGTCCATCACAGGGAGACAGAATTGGCAAGGTTTGTAATTTACTAATTGCAGGTGATCAATCAATGACAGATGCCACCAGTCTATCCATGAGGGATACATATCTATCCCAGGTAGTAATTATTTCTCCGCCCCAGCATGACACACATCTAGCTTTCAGCAACAGTGATCACGCCACACAATACAGCGTCCTGATACAAACATATGGGACTTCACTGGATACTACATGGAGAGATATTAGATAAAGTTCTGCAAACATCTTTGTTCAAAAATAATGTGATAGAATGTCCCAGCAGCCTGTCACAGTCAGCGCAGGCAATGTTCCAAGGTGTGATAAATTGGACGTATGCTACTCTTTAATTTTAATATTTTATTTAATGTTCCCTGAGCTAATTATCTACTGAAAACATTGATGACATTAAAGGAACATCTGAGCTTCTCCTATGTTATTCTACAAAGGAATTGTCAGTCGATTTGGGGCTCAGTTTGGCTATCTCGGCCTTACATTTAAAATTCACTTTGAACTCAAGTGCAATATCTTACTTTAGTGTATAGCTCTCTTTAAGAGTCCAACAATCTATACTTTAGTAAATAAAGTATTGCAATTATTTAGCATTAGTATATGTATTATTATTCTCATTAAAAGGATACTATAGACACCCAGACCACTTATCTCATTGCAGTTGTTGAGAAACTGCAATTATTACCTTGCAGGACTAAGACTGTCTCTAGTGTCCATCTATCAGACTGCCATTAAAGGTTTTTCCATCATTCTAAGGTATTCTTAAACAATGCTGGATATACTCACACTTGTCATATGGACATCCAACACCAGTGAAATCTACATAGGAAAGCGCATTAGGTCCCCCCGTCGGATAATGCCGAAGGAGGTAGAGTGCCGACTCGTCGCTGTAGACAGGTAAGTGACTACAGGGTTTTTTAACCCTTTATATGCTGTGGGGGGGGGGGAGGTGAGGGGGAAAGGGGGGGGTCCAGATTTGTATTCCCAACTCCATAGAACCCCTTTAACTATGTTGTCTCTTCAAGTGAGTCATGAGGAGACGCCAGGACTGGGCTTCGTTTCTTGTGGCTGAAATTAAGGCCCCGGATGCATCGTACACGTCTTTTTCTGGTAGCCATGTCATCTAGGTCAAAGGAACACTATGATGTTAGGAATACAAAACTATAGTGTACCTCTGCCTCTGCACCTTCATCCACAGTCAAAGGGTTAAAAACCCTTTTAACACTTACCTGGCTTCATTTCCCCCTCCTTCAACTGCAGCTTGAGGGAAAACCTAAGGCCTTCCTCACAGGAAAGCATTGAATCAATGCTTTCATAATGGAATTTGCAAGATGCCGATTGTTTTCATGCAAAGCTTGAGGACGTCCAGCATCTTTTAACAAAGCTAAAATCTGTGAAAAGCCAGGAAGTGCCTCTAGTGGCTGTCTGGTAGATATACAGAAATACACATGCATTTACCTGTGTATTAGGAAATCAATGCATTCACCTGACTTTCCACAGCAGGAGTTGGCCATGGGAGTTACTGATTGTGAGGGAGTTGTTTTGATATAGCAGTAATATTTTTTTTATTAAAAAATAAATAAAAAAATTAATTAAATATTTTGTTAAGTGACAAAACATCTCCCGAACCATCTTCTATGCATCATGTAGCAATGAATTCGAAAATAACAGTTTCTATAGGCGTATATAACAATCCGCCCCCGGACCATCTTCATATTCGCAGACTGTAAGGAGAGGTCAGGGTGACCTGTGCTGGAGGCAGGATTTCAAGTGAGCCTCGTTAGAGAAATGTAAGTTGATATTAACTTAATTATACTGCTGTAATTTACAAGGGGAGCCCAGCTAGAAAGTTGTTATTTGCAAGCAATTAAAATGGAATTAAAAGCAACGAACGAGAGATGTGTAGGAAGCAGAGGGACTATTAGAGCCAATTTTTAGAACAATGTCAGGGAGGGTGGAAGGCTGGACACGAAACCCACAGGCCACATGAGCTTATCAAATGTAGATAGTCACTTAGTACAAACTGTTATCTGCAAACACACGCAGAGAGAAACATGTGGCTGAAAACAAAGGCAGGGATTAACTAAACGGCAAAACTGCATAAATTCACCAGGAAGTTCCAAATTTAAGGCTAAAGTAAGTGAGCTGGTAACAAATCTGACCAGTAACAGGCCTGAACAAGAATATCCTGAATTGATATAAACATGTATACAACGCATTCGTCTTTATACACAGTGCATGCATAGTACGTGGGTGTTGATCAATTACATGTATCCATATAAAGTAGTGGGTACTGCTTTTTTTTCTCCTAATACAAAAGCAGGTATATTCACTATACTGGAAATTGTCAGAAATTGATCAGGGGTATTGAAATTTTAGACTAAAGCAGTCGAGCTGGAGCAATAGCTAAGGTGGAGAATTTTTTTAAAGTTTGACTATTTTGGTCTACCATTTACAATTACCGGGTGATTTCTGGACAGTTTCCAGTTTGATGAAAAACCACCAAAAGATTGTTTACAATGATGATAAACATTTTTAAACCTCACAGAATGTTTGGTACAAAACAATTTGGTTATCTGACTAGACTCCGTTTTTTTCTATCCTTTCCTTATTTTACCTTCATGATGGACGTCGTACCCTGTACGTCTCTGTCACTTATGCAATTGATGACGGGACACGTAGAGGGTCTGGCAGCTGGCTAAGCTGTAATTAAATAGTGGGTCTTACATCGCTACGATGGCTATAGTTAGGAAGGATTAGCTATGATTAAGGTTAGCTAGAGTTAGAAATAGCACCAAAGTTTGATACTGGCCAGCATGGTGACACAAATAGTGCTTTTTCCCCAGAAAGCAAAGAGGCATGTCAAAGTTAGGGCAAGTCTCATATTTGACCCTTTATATTCTCCAACATTTGGTAAAGGTACACATGTACTGCTACACTTGAGAGAGAAAGCAGAATGGAAATCTGTGATCTTTACTCTAGTGGAACACACAAGGCCTGTAAAATACAGCACAAAAAATAAATAAATAATTCAACAGAAAATGATGATGAAAAAGCAATATGAAAAAAGTTAAAACATATCAAATAGCCCAACAGCTATATTGTCCTAGAGTATTGCTGCTCGTAAGGGCAGCAGCAGAAGGCCAGATCTGGGGTATTCACAGTTATTGAACACTCAAAATCTGGGAAAGTACCCACAAAAATGAAATGTGGGAAAAACACAAAAAACTTTAAATATAACCAGCAATTTTGGCAGGTTGTTGTTAAATTAGGCAAATAAAAAGCGTTGAATTGTTGCCTGCTGAATTCTGTGACCAATATTGAACTTAGTGTCTTAGCAGCCTGCTGCAGTGGTTATGGTGCCAGAAGTGTCCTGGTACCCATCCAGGTTAAGTAGTCAAACCTTGCTTCTGCCAGGCTCATGCTTCCTCCTGTGCAGCTGTGCTGTGCTATGCCTGACAATGCAGGAAGGCTGTGCTTAGCTCAGTTGAGCTTATGGAAGCTCCCTGGAGGAGCTCCCATTTAGAGAGGAGGTAGCAGGCACCTGGTGGACCCCAGGCAAGCTGTCAAACCAATTGACTACTTACCCTTGGAGGGCACCAGGGCACTCCTGGTATCATAAGCACCACCGTCGGCTGCAGTAGCTATGGTGTTTGGCATGTTCCTTGCACATTGCGTAGAAAGCAAATGAAGAAGTTCTCTGCCTTAATTTTTCCCTAACCAGCTGTTAAATTCTGAGTGCTCTGTAAATATTCCTGTGCTTCTATCTTCACACAAAGCACCGATGACTCCAACAGATTGACACAATGCCAGGGGATCGGGCTCGTTTATAGGCAATCCAAGTCTCCAATAAGCCAACAATTATTAAAATGTCATCTTTCAAATATGCTCAATAGTTAGCTATTAGCTGATATAGCTTAGTTTGCTATTGCCTTATGCTAAAATAAAAAAAAAGGCCAAATCTACTTTATTTTTATTTATTTTTTAAAGAAGAATTCATTAACCGTTTTATTAAAAAAAAGGCTTGGACCTGTTGGTTCTAAATTACCTCAAAAATATTCTATGCAGAGACACATTCAGAGATTTTGGTTTGCCTGACTTTGCTTGCAAATTAAATTAAGTAAAAAAAAAGTTTAAAATCCAATGAATTAATCTCAGCAGTTCATATGGGAACCCCTCTGTGGCTAATTAGCTGAGTCCTCTCCTTTGGCATATTAATGATAAATCCTGCTGGGTACATATGTATGAACCCCAGATATATATAGAAACCCAAGTATTATGAAATTATAGTTGGCAGATTTGGCAATGTGATAGCATTACCTCGCTTTCATTCAAATGTCATCCATATGTGCATTTTTCCATCAAATACGGTGGAGGTGGACTGACAGAAGAGACAGATGCCGAAAACAGAGGAATAAGTGACAGGAGGTATGATGATATAGAAATAAGATACTCAAAGGAGGCGGAATAATTTATTAAAGAAATAAAATATCATCTTCCGTGCTGCTTTTAAATTATGTTGCTTGGCAATATTGTAGTTTTGCGTACACGTTGTATTGCGGTTATCAGTATCTATCTCAGGGACGTAGTGGCAATGAATTGGTACCCATGCTTACACTCGTTTGGTTTCAAAGAAAAGAAGGTTTGTTATGCTTGTTGTTGCTAGAGATCTTAAATACAATTCTGGCTGTTATTTATCTGCAAAGTACTTTGGAAGAATTACAATTAATATTTTAATGATAAGGCTCTTGGGATCTCTTGGGGAATGGACAGGCTTTTGGGGTATCTTGGTAAATGTACAAATGTTATAGCAATCCATTGGCTTATAACCTCTATCCCATTACTGTAGTGGTGGGATGGAGGTTGTGATTAAAGGACCACTATAGACACCCAGACCACTTCAGCTTAATAAAGTGGTCTGGGTGCCAGGTCCAGCTAGGGTTAACCCTTTTTTCTATAAATATAGCAGATTCAGCTTATCCCAAGACCTATGCCTATTCTCTGCCCAGATCCCCACCTCTGATGCTCGCCTTCAAAACTTCTCCAGGGCTGCACCTATGCTGTGGAACTCCCTTCCCTCCTCAATCAGACTTTCACCCAGCCTCCATTCCTTCAAAAAATCTTTGAAAACTCACTTCTTCATTAAAGCGTATCAATTAAACTGTCAGCAGGTTTCTCATCCCCCACCCCGTGACTCCGTTCCTGCAACTGTCAAAAATGACCTACCAAGCACTCAATAAGCCCTTCTCTAACAAACTATGTACTTCCCCTACTTTAACCCTTTGTGTCACTATACCCCACTCCCTCTAGCATGTAAGCTCATCGAGCAGGCCCTGGGGAGATAGCGCATCTAAGCGGACAAGGGCACATGTGGGATTGTGGGGATAGATACATGGGATTGGTTGGAAAAGAGTGTGTGGGATTATGTTCTGTGTAAGTTAGTGTGGGGGAGGTCTTACCTCAGTGCCACTTGGGTTTCGGGGCAACAAACAGCTTCCCTCCCGCCCGCCCTATTAGTATATTTAGTCACAGCTAGCCGGGTGTATGTCCTTGCCAATTGAGTTTGAGAGGTAACGTTTAAGTATATGGAATGAGATGAACAAGTTTTTAAGGTCTCAACCTCCCCTGCTTCAAACGGTTAAACATTAGGTTGCCTGAGGTGTCGTGCCCATCGAGCGTGGATAAGGTCGGCTGATGGCGGGCATTGGAAAGATATGATTTTTATGACGAGGGGGGAGGTGAGAGGAAGTGGTGATTAGGAGCCACTGTATGTTTATTAGCAAGGATGGTTGGGTCACTGTATAACACTATGTGTGGAGTTATATATGTATATATGTAAATTTATGCTTATTTATGTCTAACCTTTTGGTTACAGAAAAGAAGAGATTTAATAAATAAAGTTATGGATGTGTTATGCAGTAATTTAGTTTGCGATAATAAATGCTGTGGCCTGTTCTTCCATACTAAGTGGTCTGTCGTTATTGGGGGTTGAATGGGGTTAGATTTTGTTCTAGGCTGCATTGCGATTCCCCACTACGTACATACAAGGGCCCTCAACCCCCTCTGTTCCTGTACGTCCAGTGGTCTGATCTCAATTATGTGTCTGTTAGTCCACCCATTGTACAGCGCTACGGAATATGTTGGCGCTATATAAATAATAAAATAATAATAATAATAATTCAGAGAAACTGCTATGTTTATTTCAGGGTTACTCCAGCCTCTAGTGGCTGACTCATTGACAGCCGCTAGAGGCGCTTGCGTGCTTCTCACTGTGATTTTCACAGTGAGAAGATGCCAGCGTCCATAGGAAAGCATTGTGAATGCTTTCCTATAAGACTGGCTGAATGAGCGTGCGGCTCTTGCTGCGCATGCGCATTCAGCCGAGGAGGAGGAGAGGAGGCGGAGAGGAGGAAGAGAGCTCCCCGTCCGGCGGGAGGGGGATCCTGACGGTGGGGGCACCCTCAGGGCACTATAGTGCCAGGAAAACGAGTATGTTTTCCTGGCACTATAGTGGTCCTTTAAAGATATACTATAGGCATCAAAACAACTTTAACTTAATGAAGCGTTTATATTGTATATAGATGTAGTCTCACTGTTCAATTCTCAGCCATTTAGGAGTTAAATCACTTTTGTTTCTGTTTATGAGGCCCTAGCCACACCTCCCCTGGCTCACAGCCTTCATGAAAACAATGGTTTCATTTTCAATCAGATATTTACTACCTTTAGAAGTTTTTATAGCCAAACCTGCCTCATTGAGCTAAAGTTGTTTTGGTGCCTATAGTGTCCCTATAAACTAACAGGAAAGGTAAACTCCAACTTGCACTCATTCCATTAGACCAAGTGTAGATAGACCTAGGTCAAGAGTATGCAACATTTGGCACTTCAGATGCCAAGGACTACATCTACCCTGATGCTTTTCCAGCACTATGACTGTAAAAGCATTATGTGGTCCACAACCAGGGCCGGCCTTAGGGGTGTGCGAGCTGTGCGGCCGCACAGGGCGTCATAGAGCAGGGGGCGCCATATGGCCACACAGCTCACAAATGGTCGGCTGGGATTATTATTAAAAAATATATATATATATTGCAGCGGGGCGGGGCTTACCGTGCTGCGGAAGCGGAGCTAAAATGACGGCGGGGGAGGAGCTAAAAGTGGCGGTTAACTGCTGCAGGGAAAGCAGGAAGTTCCTGCACTGCCTCCACTCCCCCAAAATGAACAGAGGTAACTGTATGACTGTCTGCCTCTGTGTGACTATCTGCCTGTGTGTGTGTGACTTTCTGCCTGTGTGTGACTGTCTGCCTGTGTGTGTGACTGCTTGCCTGTGTGTGTGGCCATCTGCCGCTGTGTGTGTGTGTGGCTGTCTGCCTGTGTGTGTGTGGCTGTCTACCTGTATATCACACACAGTCATCACACCTATAACATACACAGACAACACAAACATTACATCATACATGTATGACAGGGGGGGGAGCACTGTGAAGATTTTTCGCACAGGGTGACTAAAGACCTAAGGCGGCCCTGTCCACAACATCTGTAGTTCTGAAGGTTATCTACCCCTGATCATAGATGGTGCTATCTTGAACAGGTGACATATCCCTCAAAATAAAAGACTGTATTCCTAACACCACAGAAACCCTCTGATCCTCCCCCACAGCCCCCAGCAATGTAAACGGTTATAAAAAACCCCATTAAAAACGAACCTGATTCCAACACTGAAGTCTCTCGGCGCTGTGTCTGGCTCCTCCTTCGCAGTCATCAAAGCATGGTGGGAACTTAAAGCACATGCGCGGCATGCACCGCACACCATTTAGGCCTTCCCCATAGGAAAGAATTGACACAATGCTTTCCTAGGGGTTTTTTCAACCCACTGGAACATCCTCATGCAAAGTGTGAGGGCGTCCATCGTAGTTCTACAGAGTCAAATTCTGTGAGACTCCAAGAAGCACCTCTAGATCATGTTTGATATACAGCCACTAGAGGCAGTTTTATCACTCCAATGTAAACATTGCAATTTTATCTAAAACTGCAACGTTTCACATTGCATGGTTAAGGACTCTACACCTCAACCACTTCAATTATATGAAGGGGTATGGGTGCCTATAGTGTCCCTTTAATTATTAAACTCTCTCCCCTTGACACTTGTTTTTATGTATTTTTATTATTATTATCTTTTTTACTTTGTGACAATATCTGAATGCAGCCATTTTAGTCTCCTCTGCCTTTCCTCAAAGTGCCAACATGACAATTAAACCTGAATACTGAGGTTTAAGTTTAGAAAAAACAACTCATACAGTTGTCCAAACTAATTAATAACTTTTGTTTTAAAAGAAGAACACAACAGAGGGTTCAATGAAACAAATTTTAAATAATGATATAAATAGATAAAATTAAGCTTATATTTATTAGTATCTCCAACAAATGCAACACATTCTCACAGACTGCTAAATACACACACACACTGCTAAATACACATACACAGACCGCTGAATACTCACACTGCTGAATACACACACACAGACTGCTGAGTACACATACAGACAGACTGCTGAATACACACACACAGTCCGCTGAATACACACAGACTGCTGAATACATGCACACACACATATACTGCATTGAGGGGTGCAGTGTTTGTGTGTAAGGGTGTGGAGTGCTGTGTGTGTGTGGAGGGTAGGGGTGCTGTGTGTGGGGGGTAGGGGTGCAGTGTGTGGGGAGGGTAGAGGTGCAGTGTGTAGGGGGGTTAGGGTAAAGAGACATTAAAATAAAAAAATGTAATCTGTGTCCCCTGCCTCCCTTCCTCTTACCTTTGGTGAAGGAGGGGGGGAATGACACAGCCAGCCCTGGTGGTCCGGTGGTGGTAAGTATGGCTCTGTGATTCAGCTTCCTGTCCTACCGCGCGATGCTGTGTGGAGCGTTGCCATGGTAACACGCAGCAACGCTCCACACAGATTGCTTGCGGTAGGACAGGAGAGCTGCTTGCTTGGTCCCTCCCCCTGTCCTCCCGACACAGAAGCAGAGTAGGTGCCTGCAGGTGCCTAATCTGCATTACTGCAGACAGCCAGCGGCGCCCTCCCCCAGCGACCTATAGCCGTGTGCCCACAGAGAGGGCACGGTGTGCCACAGGTTCGCCATCACTGTTCTAGGGTTAAATGTTTCAGCGCTGACACATTCTCTTCCATAGATATATATGAAATGAGCATATATAGTCAGGTTAAATATTTTTTAGGTGCTGTCCGATCTCCTACCACAAAATAACATGCTTCCTAGAGACATCCCATTATTTTGCGCTAGTGTTATATATGGCATATAATCACAGTAAAATGGAGGCTGAATACCACATATAGCAATTGCTTAGGCCAATTTTATCTTTTATTATAGAGTCTTATAGAACTTTGCAAAAGATTAAGCTGTAATGCATAATTCCCACAATGCCTCTCTTGTTGGCCATTTCCTGCTGTTACTGCATTAAATAGATATCTCTTAAAGTAAATGGACCAGAATGCAATTCATTTGTTTTTGGTATAATAATAAAATAAATTCTAGTTGTGTGTGGGCAAAGGTCAGGGTGTATCGGAGATGTAATCTATTTAAGTAGTATAGACTTTGGTTGCTATGCCAACACGCTGCTAGAGATAACAATTACTCCAGGAGTCCATCTTGCATCAGCATTGGTGTCGTCACGGCAACCCCTTGACCTACCTGATATAAGACCGTGAAGAAGTTACTAAGTTATACTTGCTTAGGAACACAGAGGAAGAGCTTTTTGCAGGCACTATTTCTAGCACATTGAATTATGGCTGGATAAATATTAAATATTTATCATACAGTCAAACGCGCAGAGTTTTGTACATTGTTCTGACACTGAAAACATTGAACATAAGAACCGATATATATTTATATTTAAATATATAAACATGAGAATACATAGAGAAAAGATAGTTAGAAGTTATCAATCCAAATCGCTCAGGTTTTCTTCAGAGACCTGTTAATTCTCATCCTACTTTCAAATCTTAATGGTTTGAAGTTGAATACATGAATTCCTTGTCCATCCATGATGTACAGAATGGTCAATTATACGAGTTACTGCACCACAGTGGCCATTTTGCACATTTTCAGCCATTAACAAGACTTTGCATCTTTGAATTCCAGTCTTGTGTTGCGTGAGATGCTGCAGACATGTCTCGTTTCCAAAACTTCAAAATAAGTAGAAACCAAAATATTCTGGAATTAAGGAAATAAAACCACTGATATAAATACTCTATAATAAGTAGCACTATGCTGTGATTAGTATCCAGTTCTCATAACAGAGACATGGACCATTAGGGGCTCCAGTCTCTGCGATCCACAAAAGACTGACACGACTATTTACTAAAGTGAGTATTGTTGGGGATTCAAAGTGAATTTAAAGTGAATTTAGAATTTAAGTCCAAAGTAGCTGAAATTGAAAAAGTCTAAAAGTCAACTATACTCCCAGTACAGCTGTTTGACCTTTAAATTTGAAATTCACTTGGAATTCCCCACAATTCTAACTTTGGTAAATAACGAGCTAAGATTGCTCTATCATAGCCTGGGAACTGAAGTAATTGGTAAATGAAAGATACAACATTGGGGATATGTGAAAGATAAGCCACAGATCTCAGCTCATGACTTATATCACCAGTGGAGGGCTGGGATGGGGAGCCTCTGGCTCTGGCCTCACCCCTCCCAGGCCTAAGGTAAGACTCAGGGAGGGCGGGAAAACACTTTAGTTTTTTTTTTTTATTACCCTCCTTAGCCCCTCAGCCCTGTCCCCTTACGCAGCCCCTGTCTACTGGCTTTAAATGTGTAATGTTTGGATGTATGTGTGTGTGTGTCAGTATGCCTGTCTGTGTGTGTCAGTATGTCTGTCTGTGTGTGCCAGTATGTCTGTGTGTGTATGTGTCATTATGTATGTGTGTGTGTGTGTTCAAGTATGTCTCTGTGTGTGTGCCAGTTTGTGTGTGTGTGTGTAAGCCAGTATGCCTGTGTGTGTCTGTGTGTGTGTCTATGTGTCTTTCAGTGTGTGTGTGCGTGTGCCTGTCAGTAAGTATGTGTTTGTTAGTGTGTGCCAAATCAACAAGTGTGTGTGTGCCTGTCAGTGAGTATGTCTGTTTAGGTGACTGCCAACCCTTTCAATTTAAGTACATAAAATTATAGTTTACAATCGAATACTGCTTACAGAGAACTGACTTCCAAACCAGTCCTCAAGGCACCCCTACCAGTCCAGGATTTAGGGATCACCCAGTTGTATCTAAGGCGTTTTAGGAAGAAAAACAAAAAAAAAACACCTTTTTTTTATCCCCTCCTGACACCAATATTATGTCCTTTACTCTAGCCATGGGCTCAGTTTTCAATATACGAGCAGCTAGCATCCTTTTAATGTGATTTATTATTTAACTAACTCAAGTATTTTCATATTTAGATGTGAAAAGAGAGATATTGTTAGACATAACAATATGGGTATGAAAAAAAACACTAACCGCATCCACTAAGGCGACACCAGCAATACTACTTTGGTGCTGGAAATAGGAGATTCACAGCTACTACCCAATACAGTCACTTTTCACAGATTATTCTGCAATAGCCAAAGTCTGATGTTTAGCACTTCTCAGTATTCTTGTTTGAAAATAAAATGAAAAAGTTGTGCATTTCACAAAAAAACAAAAACAAAGGTAGAATCGGCAGGTGTAATGCAGAGTAGCTTAAACTAGTTTGGACGTATGAAAATAAAAAATGAACTGTTGAAGTTAAACAGCAATGGAGGGGAAAGCCTATACAAGCAAGTATGACAATTCATTATGAATTGAACAAACCACAGATGGTATGCTACAGCAAATGAAGTCAATCGGTCCCAATTCCTGTTTTATTTATTCTGCTCATTTTGAAGTCTCAGACTCAGAACTGAAATACTTTTCTTATTCCCCTTCTCCATTGGTAGGTAACCTTTCTCTGTCTGGTAGCTGCTGTCATTCTCTAGATAACAACTGGGGATTTTAGAACTCACAAGTTCTAACAGCTGCTAGAATTTCTGAATTATGCAACGTCTGAATTACCATAAATAATTCCATTAGACATCAGTTTTATTTAACAGCTCTTTAATGAGCTAAACTATAGATGACCATTAATATTGGAGTCACTTTGAAGGGGGATGTGGATTATAAATGGGGGGGAAAAAATCATATAATGGAGTTTTAAATAGGAGCAATTAGCATCCACCTTTTCTTGGTTTCCATTGTGATTGAATCAATTTCAGAAGTTGCCCCAGTATTGTATTTTATACATAATACCCATTGCAATTTCTCTGAAACATCTGGTATCAAGCCACTTGGAACTGCCACAGGGGTTTGACGGGTAATACCCAGGAGCCCACTAACAGTCATAGTCAATTTCTGATATATCTGCTAATTTCATCTCAAGGTCCTTGTCTGAATAAGTCCGTGCGCATGCATTAGAAGTGTGAAGCTGTGTAACAGAAGTGTTGAAATGATCTGTAACTCATTCTCTGATTTCATAACTCCCTGGGGCCTCATCTATGTGAAGAAGGTGAAGCCCATCCCAGATGTGGCCCTACACGTTCCTCAATGTGCGTTTTGTTAATACTGCAATGTGTTAAAGTATGTACAGAACTGCTCTACACGAATAAGTATCTCTGTATTTTATCGAATGTATCAGTAACCTTTGCATATATTCGGTGTAATGTATAAAGAGAGTAATGTTCACTTTTTATGTTTGTTTTTTTTCTGATACTTTTCCTGTTCACCTCTTTTTATTCACTTACTTGTGCCAAAATCTTCCATGGTGCATTTTTAAAATCATTTTTATTATTATTACTTTTTTAGCTCTTTTATTTTGGTTCATAAATTTGGCGCTTTTCGATGTATAAAAAAAGAGGTAAAAGTGCACTTTTTCTTTCCGACAAATGTTTCGATAAAAATGATAAAACTGAAAACATTTTTGACTTAGAGAATCGTTCAACTTTAGGCAATTTTGTCTCAAAGGACCACTGAATTCAGCCAGACTGTGGCCCTGTCCTTTTAACCCTGCAATGTAAAGCATTGCATTTTTATAGAAACTACAATGTCTCACATGCAGTGTTAAACACACCTCCAGGATCTTGTTGACGGTCACCATAGGCGCTTGCTATAAACAACCAAGTAAATTCACATCATGTGGGGTTGCAGCTCATTCCCATGAGAAGCATTTAGATGGGCACGTCACACGCCATGCATGCACATTAGTTTCCAACTTACCATCTGTTCGAGAGACGGATGACGTGTGAAGAAGAGCCGGAGCAGCACAGAGGGAGTATAGGCATTGGAGAAAAGGTGAGTAAAAACCTTTCTTTTACATTTTTACTGAAAACAGGGGGTGGATCTAAAACTATTCTTCAACTAGGCAGTTAAAGTGTTAGGAGGTTAGTATTGCTTTAAATGTGCGTTTTCTGTGACAAGAAAGACACTTTCACGTTTTACATTTTCTTGGTCAATGTATAAAAACATTTCTTAAAACGGCAAACTGCTTTGTGAATGGTTTTTTTTTGTTTTTTTTTTTAATTGCAGGGTCCAACCACCATGACCACGTTAGTGATTTGGACCAGCCATAGGGACTACCCCTCCTAATTAGGGACACTTCGGAGGTGTGTTACGCTGACGTGTCATGACTCAAGGTCAAGCAATCCATCCAGGGGATACAGTTTTGGCTAGTTTCTAGCACATTAGCCATTTGGGTAGTTGCTATAAGCGCCTTAAAAAGCTCTTCATCTTCCAGATCATTCATCAAACAAATGAAATGATGATCTATGCTTTAAATCACACTGATAATTAAACCCAATATACCATTCCGAGTTCTGGGTTTCTGGAAAAGATGGCAACAACGCAGCTCTTTATCTCATAAATTATCCTGCAATTAATGTAAAGTGCATACTTTAAAAATGTCGGCTAGCTCACAGCTTTCCATACCCACATCCTGAAGTTCTGCCGGAGTCCTACCTTATATAAGAAGATGCATTGATATGCGTCCCATGCGCATACCATTCATACGAGCTGACAGATTCTATCAATGCAACAGGAAGATATTGCTTTGAATATGTTAGATTGCTAAACACAAAGCTTTATTCAGCCTGCATACTGATAATGCCTGCCTTTATAAGGCACAATTCAAGCTAGGCTGGGTTTGCCAGTGGATAGAGTAGGCAGCTTCCTAGAGGCACCTTTATATTAAAGGAACATATATACCTAACACTATAGTGTTAAACAAACTGTTTAGATCACCGGTCCCCCTCAGATCACTTTGAAAAGATGTTTAAACTTACATTTTCTCCATCACCGCGCCAGTCTTGCTGCGGTTGGCCATGCCTCTGTAGCTGAGATGATCAGTCCTGATGATCTCAGCCAATCCAATGCTTTCCCATCTCTATGGAGAATGTTTGCGCCCCACTAGTGATGCACATAGGACTAGGAAGCACCTCTAATGGTCGTCTGAGTGGCTGTCACTAGAGGTTTTCCTAGGCAGCAAATTAAACACTGCCTTTTCACTGAAATGGTAGCGTTTACAGTGCTCAGCCTGCAGGGAAAGGCTATAGACACCAGCACCACTACATTAAGTTGTAGTGGTCCTGGTGACTATAGTGTCCCTTTAAGGGAGCTTTCTCTGAAACAAATTTACTTAAGTTCCTTTTCACAAACATTGATATACTTTTTAGTTTTGTTATTACATTTGGGTATTAAATGCAGAGGGATGGAGTGGGAGATGTAAATTTTGACTGTTTTGTGCAAATCAACACTACAAACTGGATTTATTTGATGTACAGGTGAGAATTCTGCACATATAGACATCTTATAAACCCGACCTTGATTCAAGAAAAGGAGTGCACAAAGACAAAATTTTAAAAATAAGTTTAGTGACTAAAATCTAAATTGTATGCCCTGAGGTGACGTAATTTAAAATAAAAAAATGTTTTTAAACATGGCCATGCTGTACTTTGTTGTGTGCACAACCTCGTAGATCGGGCCCATGAGATAATTTACATCTGCTCACGAATAATCCACGAGCACAAGTTAACTCTTGCAGGCACGATCTACTAAATCGTGTACGAGATAATACGGCATTCCTGCAATTTAAAAATATAATAATTCACATGTCACCTCTGGGACTCAAACTTAGCTTTACATAGTAGAGTTGAAGATTTTATTTATTCTTTTTTTAATTCATTTTTTTTTTTTTTTGCAGTTTAATTGTTTTGTTAATTTCATATAGATGTGGACTGTTACGGTACCTCCAGGAACGAAATGTACAAACCGCCGTTTAGCGAGTATTCCCCGTTCGCAACAATGTGGTCGGGTAGCGGGTATAATAAAACCATGCGAACCGCCAGTCAGGGAACACTCCAAACTCCCGAACGGTACCTGTACGGCTAATTCCCTTCGCAAGCCGCAAATCCACGAACGGCAATTAATACGACAATATCTCCCAAGCGGCAAATAATCCAAGTAAGCAGTCTCTCGCCGCTAGTATCCAAATCCCCCCAATAACGAGACCAAGCTCCGCTTTGAGGGTAAAACACGAACTGGTTTACTGTGGGCTACCTGCCCGGTATTTATGCAGGTCTCCCACTTGGTGGACACTCCCCTAGTGGACCAAATGGGAGACTGAAATCACAGAGGGACATGGGGACATTCTGGACATACTTCCCCACAATATTCCCAGCATGCAGTACAGTTCCCTCCCCTCTGCTCGGGGAATAATTGGGAAGTAATTCAATTATCTCCCCGAGCAGAGGCAATCGCCATTTTAGATACAAGTTACAAAAACACACAAAAATCCATAACTTAATAACTGCTGAACATTTTACATCAGTCTTGCATATCCCCAGATAGCCTGGATCTGAGGGCACATTATTGGAGAATAGCGCTCAGATCCCATTCGCACAGTTCAATCGCCATGGAGTCAAAGTCTCTTTCAGTTCTTCGGTATGCGATTGACTCCATGGGACGGCTATCTGGGTTAAGTCCATTCGTGTGGTTGAATCTCCCGAACGGCTGTCGTTCGCATGCTTTTGTCGATTGAGAAGGGGAGGTCGACGGCTTCAGCGGTGTTCGGCTGAAAAATTGTCCGTTTTCCGATCCATGAAATAATCGTTGAACACCGCTGGTCGTTCGCATGGACAAAATGGCCGCCGCCTCGTGGTCGACAGACGAACGACGACCACCCGGCATTCGGTTTTTAATTGAGAAGTGTCTGTGGTTAACCGCAACGTTCTAATTGGGATCAATAGGTTAACCAGCAGCACACTTCTCTTCTGGGTGGCCGTCCGTTCGGTAGTTCCGTTCGACAAAAACGACATTCCCTTAAACAAAGCATACGAACGGGGAAATTCATGAAAACGGCAAAACAGACGAACAACGCAGTTATAATCCAGACAGATGGGTCTGTCACATGGACAATATTGATGTCATTCAATTGGTAAATAGTTTTCTAGTTATCATGGAACTACAAATCACATGATGCCTGGACAACCATGCATATTAGTAGCCAGCAAGTAGTTATCCCATCATCCTAAACCAGCAATTTTCCTGAGCTTTATGATAGCTGTTCTTCAGAAAGAACTATAAAGCTACCTTTTATTTGCCGTTATTTTTGATGTACAATTCTCATGATGCTCAGCAGTCCATAGGACTCTGGATGCACTTGTTAATGGAGAAATATACTGATTGTCAAATGGATCACTGGATAAAGGCTAGCCCAGGCATAGGCAACCTTCGGCACTCCAGATGTTGTGGACTACACCTCCCATGATTCTTTGTCAGCATTATGGGTGTAAGAGCATTATGGGAGATGTAGTCCACAACATCTGGGGTGCCGGAGGTTGCCTACCCCTGGGCAGGGACATTTTAGCCGCGAGGCAAACAAGGCATTTGCCTTGGGCGGCATTTTCCAGAGGGCGGCAAAAAAAGCCACCCCCAAATGCCCAGGGCAAATGTCTTGTTAGCCTTGCGGCTAACTGACATGCCGGTCTGGCTGATGGGCTGGCTGCTGGGTGGGCGGCGCTGGCGAGGGAGCCCTTCCTCTGAGCTGTCTGCTCAGCTCCCTCGCACGCCGCAGAGTGATGCCGGGAGCTGGAATATGACGTCATATTCCGGCTCTCAGCATCTTTCTGTGGCACGCGAGGGAGCTGAGCAGAGTGCTCAGGGGAAGTGCTCCCTTGCCAGCTGCCCGCCACCGCCGCCCGCCCAGCAGCCACTGGACCCCAAGGGAAAAAGAGAACCCCGCCACAGCATTCCCAAAGGTAAGGAGGCTGGGGGGGGTTCAATAAAAAAAATGAGTGTGTGTGTGTTAGTGTGTGTGTGTCTGTTAGTGTGTGTGTGTCTGACTGTGTGTGTCTGTTAGTGTGTGTCTGACTCTGTGTGTGTGTGTGTGTGTGTGTGTGTTAGTGTGAGTGTGTTTGCCTGTGAGAGTGTGTGTGTGTGTGTGTGTGTGTCTGCTAGTGAGTGAGTGTGTGTCTGTGTGTGTGTGTCTGTTAGTGAGTGTCTGTTAGTGTGTGTCTGTTAGTGTGTGTGTGTGTGTGTGTGTGTCTGACTCTGTGTGTGTGTGTGTTAGTGTGAGTGTGTTTGCCTGTGAGAGTGTGTGTGTGTGACTGCTAGTGAGTGAGTGTGTGTCTGTTAGTGTGTGTCTGTGTGTGTGTCTGTTAGTGAGTGTGTGTGTGTGTGTGTGTGTGTCTGTTAGTGAGTGTGTGTCTGTTAGTGAGTGTGTGTGTGTGTGTCTGTTAGTGAGTCTGAGGGTGTTTCTGTTAGCTAGTGTATGCGTATCTGCCAGTGAATGTGTGTGTCTGTATTTAGAAGACGGGGCGGGGGAAGGGTTGGGTGGGAGTGTACTTTGTTTTCAGTATATTTTTACTTTAGTTTACTTTGTTTTCAGTATATTTTTAAATAAAAGATTAACAAAGAGAACCTATAAAACACACATCGAGTAGTGCAATAAAATAACCTTTTTTTGTTTTCATACTTAAGATATATAGCTTGATGATGGCTCTCTTAGAGGCGAAACGTAGCTGTTTTTTCGCTGTGTTTATGTTGACCCAATGATTATGGACATTTTCATGAATTTGGAGATGTGTTGGATCATTCGTCTACCATTCGCGAGCTAACCCCTGGAAAGAGGTTTTTTTTTTTTTTTTTAAAGGCTCTTTGAGTTACATGAAACAGATGCTAAGCGATTCCTATGGTGTCAGTTTGCAATTTTCTTTGAAGAATCATGTTAGACCTGAAACAACTGTCTTGCGGCCCTATTTATTGTCTTGAAGACTTTTCTAGGGCCTGATTAATTCTGATTGCTTCAAGCTACTGCGTAGCCTGTAATGAAAGCCTTTGATATGTCTTCTCCTGATATCATCCCCCGGATCATTTTCGTGCAATCATCCTGCTTTCAATCCTCCTGATGTGGCAACATCTTGTCTTCCTAGACAAAGCAGCTCCCAAAACTCCTCTCGCCACGATATGCTAACCTGCTTCTCTGCCCGAGAAAATGTATTTCTCTGTCATTAAAAACATTAAGCGTCAGGATTTAAAGGGACACTCCAAAGCCAAACAAAAATAAAATCATAGTTTAGTAGCTATACCTTTAATGAAAACATCCTTGCATTTAATTAGGATTAATTCATTAATGTATTTGTTAGGGTTATATCTAAAAGCAGCTTGCTCTTGTCTGCAATCTTTGCAGTCTACACCCTTAGCGCAGATTTTCTGAGGCTGTCCAATCACATTCTAATGTTCTCTGAGCAACTGCTGCCTCTTGAGTTTAGCTCCACCGAGCTAACTGGACCAGGAAGGTAAAGGACCGGATGTCAGATTGACCAGCAGCGGGATGTAACAAGGTTCATTTTTAAATTGCCAAAAATTTTACATTTTAATTTTTTAAATTGCCAATTTGTATTGGATGCTGCACTTTTTGTAAAAAGAAATACAAAGAGGACACATTCTCTAAACATAAAGGCACTAAAGCAAGCTAAAGTGCTTTAGGGGGCTGGATTATCACTTTACGTCTGGTTTACTCAATCATTTGAAGAGTGATTCTGGAACCAATGAGTTTACAAAAATACTCTCCAAGACGAAGTCAACCCATTCTTTTTAAGGCATTTATATGGATAATAAACTATCCCTCCACAGATTTTCTTTGGGATGAAGGTCTGGAGACTGGCTAGGCCACTCCAGGACCTTAATGTGCTTCTTCTTGAGCCACTTCTTTGTTGCCTTGGCTGTGTGTTTTAACCCCTTAAGAACACATGACGGAAATATTCCGTCATGATTCCCTTTTATTTCTGAAGTTGTGTCCTTAAGGGGTTAATTGTCATGCTGGAATACCCATCCACAACCTATTTTCAATGCCCTGGCTGAGGGAAGGAGGTTCTCACCCAAGATTTGATGGTACATGGGCCCGTCCATCGTCTTTTTGATGCAATGCAGTTGTCCTGTCCCCTTAGCAGAAAAACACCCCCAAAGTATAATGCTTCAACCACCATGTTTGATGGTAAGGATGGTGTTTTTGGGGTCATAGACAGCATTCCTCCTCCTCCAAACACGGCGAGTTGAGTTAATGCCAAAGAGCTCGATTTTGGTCTCATCTGACTATAACACTTTCATTCAGTTCTCCTCTGAATTATTCAGATGTTCATTGGCAAACTTCCGATGGGCCTGTACATGTGCTTTCTTGAGCAGGAGAACCTTGCGGTCACTGCAGGATTTCAGTCCTTCGCGGCGTAGTTACCAATTGTTTTCTTGCTGACTATGGTCCCAGCTGCCTTGAGATCATTAACAAGATCCTCCTGTGTAGATCTGGGCTGATTCCTCACCATTCTCATCATCATTGGTACTCCACAAGGTGAGATAGTGCATGGAGCACTAGACCAAGGGAGACTGACAGTTATTTTGTGTTTCTTCGTAATGCGAATAATCGCACCAACTGTTGTCACCTTCTCACCAAGCTGCTTGGTGATGGTCTTGTAGCACATTCTAGCCTTGTGTATGTCTACAATCTTGTCCTTGACATGCTTGGACAGCTCTTTGGTCTTGGTCGAGAGTTTGGAATCTGATTGATTGATTGCTTCTGTAGATAGGTGTTTTTATACAGATAACAAGCTGAGATTAGGAGCACTCCCTTTAAGAGAGTGTTCTTAATCTCAGCACGTTACCTGTATAAAAGACACCTGGGAGCCAGAAATGTATTTAAATACATACCTCCAACAACTATCTACGGAGCCAAAGTTTTTAACTTACTGCTTCCTCCCTCTGTAGAAGGTGGAAGCAAAAGCAGCGTATTAATGTCTGTCTGTCTGTGCTCCCTCAGGACTAGGTGCATGGGGTGTGATGTTAAACCTATGCAGTTATTAATCATTTATATCATTTACACCAAACGGCAAGGAAGTATGCAGACTGACACTAGAATGTCTGATAAAAGACGATAGAACTCACAGAATTTTTATGCATTAGCAAGGGTTATTCATGTGCTTAAATTTTATTTTATTTTTTAAATAGTCAGCCTACAAAGGAGTATTAATGGCAATATGATAGCATTATACAAATATACACAGGGTCAGCACAAACAGCTTGCAAGTAACTTGTTTATTAACAGGACTGTTCAAAGGAGAAGAGGTTATCCACTGAAACAAAAGTAGCTCCCTAATCACAAAATGACTTAAGAAAATTGGCTTGAGACTCTGAACCCTGTCCGAGGCTTCCTGTTTCGAACTTTGCTAGATTGAAAACTTTGAGATGAAACCATTCATGAACCATATTGCAATTAAGTTGTTATGGTACCTGGCTTGTTCCTTTAATCCGCATGACCAAACATCTTCTTCAGGTTAAAAAATTCTACATGTGCCCTCTAGATGTATTCTATCCCTTTAATATATGTATGATGGTCTTCACACCTTTGGTAAACTGACTATTTTACAAGGTAATAAATTTATCTTCATAATTAATCTTGCATGCTTTGAATGCTGACCTCCCATCATAACTAACCGTAACCTAACGGAATTGTTGCACAACACAGTACCTATAATATTTTTTTGATATAAAACACTAATCTGCAGATACAGTTAATTGTTTCTAATAACCCTGAGCACATTCCTTGATAAAGGTTAAAATCTAAATTAATGACCTTATAATGCATTTACACCTTCAATCCAGATGTAAATTAAATGTGGTTATTACTTTAATTAGTGTGCATTTTCTTTTAGGATACACAACTCTAATTATTGGCATATTAATCAGTTAACTAGTTAATTTTATAATTGTGGAGAATTATTAAGGAAATTGTCAATTTCAGACCAAAATAGCTGAATTGGATCGTAATAGAGCATCTTGCAAAACTAGCTATTTTTTACAGCTTGCTGGATTTTATCTGAATAAGCCCTATTTTTAACAGCTTCAAAACATGCATTTTTTTTTAGCGCATAATTGATTAAATCAGTCAATCCCACCCGGTTGAAGTCTTCATGTCACTGTTTGAAAATGTCCAGTGTGATTTTTCTACAGACCTTTATATTATCAGGTGCTGAGAACCTTTAAAACTCTCTTAGTGGGTAACATTCTCAGTCTTTCGAAATAATTTCTAATTCAATGTATGCAGCTCACAAAGTAAATGAGGCTGATTTGATTCTTGAGGCAGATGAGTAATTACACTTAATAAAAGCATTTGTGTTTAATTTGAATAATTTAAGTCTGATCACAGTGTCTGAGTCTTTGTGCTTAAGCAGCCTACAAAACGTAAATCATATTCTAGGGAACGAGATATCTGTATTGGACGGCCCGGAAATAAATCACTGCTACAGATTAGCTTGTACTTGAAATGATGTCAATATTGTACCCAAACAGGTGTGTAATGGCATTAATAGCCTATACTGGCCTTATTAAAAGGCGTGCAGCCATTTCATTTATGGAATTCTAGCATTGCAGCTGGTTAAAGGCAAAGCCGTCTTTAAATCAAAATAAATCACAAAGCACATTGTCTAGGACTAGGTCAGGCATAGGCAACCTTTGACACTCCAGATGTTTTGGGCTATACCTCCCATGATGCTTTGCTAGCATTATGGGCGGAAGAGCATTATGGGGGATGTAGTCCACAACCTCTGCAGTGCCGAAGGTTGCCTACCCCTGGTCTAGGTGTATAAGCTAATGTGCTCAAACACGCGAGTGGAGTGCTAATGTGCTTTATACAACCGAGTGGAACCTGAGTGGAAGCTGTATTTAAGGCAGAGCAAAAGGGACTGTTGCCCATTTATCTTCAGCGGCTCACAGTAGCTATTCCTTACATAAAGCCAACTTCACTACTATGTGTGGTTGGGGGATGCACTGTCTATTTACGAAATCCCTATCAGGACGCAACACGTTATTTTAATCTCCCTCCATTTTCCCTGTTACATTCTCTAGTCCTGACAGGAAGGAGAAATGGGGGACTGAAGTGTGTGTGTGTGTGTGTGTGTGTGTGTGTGTGTGTGTGTGTGTGTGTGTGTGTGTGTGTGTGTGTGTGTGTGTGTGTGTGTGTGTGTGTGTGTGTGTGTGTGTGTGTGTGTGTGTGTGTGTGTGTGTGTGTGTGTGTGTGTGTGTGTGTGTGTGTGTGTGTGTGTGTGTGTGTGTGTGTGTGCTGCTCCAAGCGCTGTGTGGGGTAATTGTGAATGATTTGGGTAGGGTATGAAAATGCTCATGGCAATGTATGTGAATGATATGAGCAGTGTGTGGAGAGAGTAGGTAGCAGAAGTAATTTGAGTAGGATGCTGTAGGCAATCTGTGGACTGGGTTTCCAAAACTACCAAAAATGACAATTCCCATACTTCTGATTTATGGAAAAATCGTGTATTAAAAAAATAAAATAAAACAAGAACCACAACATGTGTACAAATGCAGTGGAGCCAAAATGACCAAAGCTTACTGCAGTCATTTATGGGGTAGAATCCCCAAATTAGTAGAGCAGCCATCTTAGCAGCCAGGATTATATTCTAACATTAGTGCTTAAATTACCTAAACTAGAGGGTATCATGAAATTAGTGCTACAATCTCCAGGAAAAGATAAATACTTGCAGTAAATTAGAGACTGAAGATAGCTACATCAGGATTCTACCTCTCAGACATACCTAGCTTTGCTGTGAAGAACTGTTTCCAGAAATTACTTGACCTATTTTAGGTTTACACCAGGAGAGGGCTCTGTGGTCCCTTTCTGATTTTCTCAACATAGTTCCCAGATTTGAAGCTATTCAAAGAACTATTTTATTAAGATATTAGATATAAGATATAGGATATTAAGCATTCCGTTGAGTTCATCAAATATACAATGTTCCTGCACAGTAAGAAGACAGCAATTTGTCAGAGCAAGATACATCGAAACCATCATATTTTCTATGTCTCCTGGAGTCCTCCACATACAAACGTTTCATTAAGTCAAGCAGCGGAAAGCTAATGGCCTGTCCTTGTGGGATCTAATCTTGTCTGTCTGGTTTTATTTTTAGTACTGTAGGCACCCCATCTTGGTTCTTTTTTTTTTTCACACTCTGAGGAAAACAGCCCTTGGCATCTGCTTCATCTCCCCTCCAGTGGAACATCTGCCAGCCTTTAGCTATAGATTCAATCTACGCTCCTCTGACAGGAGACTTCAAGGTCTTTATGAAAAAGAGTGTTATGGAGTGAATATTTACCATCTTAAAATCTGCCCTGTTCAGTAGCATGCCAGGCATTGCCAACAAGGTAGCAGAAAAAAATCTTACACATTACACCTCCAAAATAAAATGCATAAACATCAACTTTATAAATACCTTGTCCAAGATTTTATTGTCCCTTCATCAGAAAGTAAAAACAAATAAAACATTAGAATGTCCATTACTCCTTGTTTTTATAAAAAATAAAAAATTCCTTTCTTTGCAACTCAAAGATTATTTATTACAGTCAGGGCCGGCGCTACCTGTAAGGTGGACTAGGCAGCCGCCTAGGGCGCCCCTTGGGAGGGGGCACTGCAAGGAGCGCCTCCCCCCTCATGCTGCACCGCCCGAGCGCTCTGTAGAGAGCCTCAGGCGGCTGCAGCTTTGCCTGGGTGGTGCGTCCATGAGGGCGGACGGCACCGCCCGGGCGCAGCATGGGGAGAGGGGCTGACTGGAGGGAAGCGCTCAGCGTTCCCTCCTGTCACTCCCTCCCTGTAGCGTGGCTGAGCCCTCTATGGTATGGTCCGTGGGTACAGGGAGCTTTTGTCTCCTGTACCCGGCCGGACTAACAGGAAGTGCACACTGAGTGTGTACTTCCTGTTAGTCCGGCCGGGTATAGGAAACAAAAGCTCCCTGTACCCGCGGACCATACCATAGAGGGCTCGGCCACGCTACAGGGAGGTAGGGGGAGAAATTGACATGGGGGGAGGGGGGAGAAATTGACATGGAGACGAGGGGGAAATGGACAGGGAGGGAATGGACAGGTGGGGAATGGACAGGGGAGGGGGGATGGACAGGTGGGGAAATGGACAGGTGGGGGGAAATGGACAGGGAGGGAGGGAAATGGACAGGGGGTAAATTGACAGGGGAAATTGACAGGGGAGGGGAATTGACAGGGGAAGAAATTGACAGGAGGGGTGAATTGACAGGAGGGGAGTTGACAGGGGGGAATTGACAGGAGGGGGTGGAATTGACAGGGGGGAAATTGACAGAGAGGGGGGAATTGACAGGAGGGGTGAATTGACAGGGGAGGGGGACTGACAGGGATGGGGGGAAATTGACAGGGGAGGGGGAATTGGGAAATGAAATAACAGGGGGGAGAAATTGACAGGGGGGGAATTGATGGGGGAATGAGAGTGGGGAGGGGAGAAGAGAGTGACAACGGGGGAGAAGAGAGTGACAAGGGAGGGGGAGAAGAGAGGGACAATCAGGGGAGAAGAGAGTGACAAGGGAGGGTGGGAGAAGAGAGGGACAAGGGGGGAGAAGAGAGGGACAAGGGGGGGAGAAGAGAGGGACAAGGGAGGGAGAGGGGGGAGAAGAGATTGACATCCATCACACACACACACAATGCACCCCTTACACACAAAGACAATGCACAGAAAAACACACAATGCATTACACACACAGACACACACACACAAGCAATGCAACCCTTACACACAATGCATCCCTTACACACACAGAAACACACAATGCATTCCTTACACACACTCAATGCACCCCTTACAGATGCACACACTCAATGTATCCCGTACATACACAGAAACACACCTTGCAGCCCTTACACATACAAACACAGATTCACAAAATGCATTCCTTACACACATATCCGGACATCCCCCTACTCCACCCCTTGTGAACAAACTCATTGGTGGAACATGAAAGTGGACCCTGGGACCCAGACCTTGAGCTGTGTAAAGGGCCTTAAAAAAAATGGAGCTGCTTCCCATTCTCCCAGAACATTTTTGTGACCACAGTTACAAACAGCCTCCAGGGAGCCTGTTCTACACCAGACCAGTGGAGCCAGACTGCAGCTAGAACCCATCATCATCCTCATCTGGTTGTAAGTAGGCAATCTAGTATATTATTCGTGGCACTAATCTCTAGTCCCCAGAACCACTTCAGCTTAATGTAGTGGTTCTGGTGTCCATAGCCTGTCCCTGCAGGCCTTTTAATGTAAGCACGGCGGCACTGCAGCACTGGCGTTAGTTAACATGGCAGATCATATGGGTGGGGCATTGTGATGTCACATGGGGGGATGGGGCGGCAAACTTTACTTTTGCCTAGGGCGGCAAAAATCCTTGCACCGGCCCTGATTACAGTTGGTGTTCTTCCCTTTCAAACATACTAAAAATATAATGTTGATGTGTTATGAGTAGTAATTTACTATGAAAGCCACACTTCTATTTAACAAAAGTTAAAACAGAACTCTATTTTTCCCATGGGTATTTTAGTTGCATGTGGGAGCTGTAATTTACAAAGGTCTCAAAGTTGGTCTACACTTTGTCTACGTAGGACAGATTCCTACCAAAATCTGCCTAGAGACTTAGCAATCTATCATCTATGGAAGTAGACCAAATTCTGCAAATTTGTAGATATTTTTTAGATTGTACATTCTTTTGTTTTGTTATTTTTTTTCTAATACCTACAATTTGCCTACAACCTTACTTTGAAGATACCCAAGTATCCTTAGAATATATATTATTTTCCTCATGTATTTTGGTTCTAGAAGATATTTTTAATTGCTGGATTCACACATGCTACACATCGGCATATGTTATGGACACAGGACTTTGAGAAAGTATATAATTACACATGTGCCACAGGGCATACATATAAGAATCATGGCGAAATGTCACAATGAGGCCACTGAAGGAAGTGAGAGGAGTGTGGGGGGGGAGTGGTGCTGTCACAATGTATCAAAGCAGACACAGTCTAAGGGCTCCCGTCACGCTCTGGAGCACATGGTATCCTCGCACGCAAAACAATCCCTGAACATACACATACACAAACAAAGTGCATTCAGCTGACACTCATCCCACACACAAACTACACAACATAAACATGACAGGGAAAAGTGACAGTGATTGTCATTGCAAGCAGGCGTAGCAGTTAGCTAACCTATGATTACTATCTCTGCTCTCCTTCAGAAAAAAATCCAATGAAGCACTTTCAAAATAATAAGGGTAATGTCACTTCTGAGGGATTTGTTATATTATGTTTACTTATTCCCTTATATTAAAAAACAAAACGTGTTTGTAAGGACTAGAAAGTAATAGAAAAATTTCGAACTCGACACCACTGCATTTTGTTTTACGTTGAGCCACATTTCTCTATGGTACATATAATAGGCCTCGATTTAATAAGTGTTCCAATTGACTCAAACTGTTATAATATCTTCTACAAAGATTCCCATAAACCTTAACGGTCATTTCTGTAGATAAATAATTTGTAACGTTTTTCTAACAGTCTTGAATCATTTAGAAGGCTTATTAAATTGAGGCCATAGTTAGCTAATTAGTTAGTTAGGGGATAGGCAGTTTTCTTTTAAAAGTAGAAACTTCTTTTTTGGCAGTAATATTAGTTTTATTGCCTCGGAAGAACACAAATGATGCTGACTTTAGAAATGTAAAGTTCACCAATGTTATACTCTGGTCTCACAGAACGGAATTATCTGATATGCTAAAATGAGCTTTTCGATTTGGTAGTCTAATGGAACACTACATTTGGCCATATTGAATGTTCTCTGCCTGACAGCCAAGACCGACAACTGTTGACTTGATTGAGAAGGAAAAATAAGTTGTCAAGTGTAAAGACCCAACTGGCATACACACGGCCCAAATCTCAGTCATATCAAATACCATTAGTATTTATTGGAACTGACGGCAGGCTGGGGACTAGCCACCCAACAGCAGAGCCGACATCATCACTTTTCTTGTGGCTCAATAGAAGCAAATCACTACAGAAAAATCTAGAGGAAAATATTCACGGAAGACGAGAGATTGCTGATGCAGGAATTGGACTGGGTGGAATACTAATGGGTGTAGGAGTGCTTAAGGTAAAAGTATCCAGAGAATTTAGTAAGTCTAGGTTGTGGAAGTTGGACTCAGATGGAATGTGTAGTAGGGTTAGTAGGAAACTGTAACTGGATATATAGCTGAAAATGAGAGGATACCTTTAAATTAGAGTGTTCTGCAGAATTTATATGAGAATAAGACACAATGGCTTATTTGCTTCGGGTCGAAGAATACCACAATTGACAGGAAAACATAAATTTGTACTTCAAATGACACAAACTGGGAAAACAAATTGTAAATTAGTTTAAATTTAAACACAAAGATGCCAGGTTGAGTATCTTCGCCATCTTCTGGGCAGTTTGACCTACTTGGGCTATTTACCCATTATAAAATAAGAAGAATCAATGCTCTATAGACACAAGTCCAATCTCCCCAAGCAAGCAGCCTCCGAGAAAGATTATCTATCGCAGTCCAATCAACTCAAATTATTACAACTGTTAATAGTATCTGTGTTCTTTGGTCTTGATTTAATATTTTTGGATAAGCATTTCAAACTATCACAATCTGTTTTATCTACAAACATTGAGATAGACTTTAACGGTGACAAGTGTAGATAATCCATAAACTTACTCAAAAAAAATTAAAAACGTATCCAAAAATATTAACTTGTTGCAATTGAAATGTGTAACCTTGTAAATGAGATTATATTATTATTTGAGTTTCCTTTAAGAAATCTCAATGTATTATTCCTGATAAAAAAAATTAAACATTTTTTAAAAATCAAACAATTTAAATAAATATAAAGAAATTCTTGATTGGGTTGACCTCCACATTTGGGCACTCCAATGAAAATAACAACAGGTTGCTCTGACATGAAAAGCAAACGTGTTGCAATTGAGTTTCTCCTCCTATCGATGAACGTGCACATCCAACTGCGGTCCTAAAAATTTATAAAAAAAAACTAATATCCCCCAAAATGAGGAGCAGTACGTTTGGGATTTTCACCAGATGTGCAACGGAGCTCCTTGTACTGACAGACTCAGCAGAGACAGACGGAATAGATGAAATATTCTAGTGATACGATACATTTAGTACTTTCTTTTTTTTTTTATAAACAGATAGAAAGTCAATTCTGCGATGGCAGTTTATTCTCTAAGGTACGTGACTGATTTTGCTGGACATGTTTTGTAACTGTACGTTCATTACAATCCATCTGTTTAGTAAATTATATGACATGAAGACAAAGTAAACCTATTAAAGTGTGAAAAAAAGTGATTGTTAAAGCTACACAAGTGTAAAAGCTATTTTTGACCCTTTATGTATTCATTGGAAGTCTATACCTTGGGGAAAAACTGAGGATAACAAGAATGAAACATTAGTTGGAAACCACCAGAGTATAAAATTGTAACAAACATACAGGCATATACATCCTCTTGAAATGTGCATACCTCATGTATTTTGAATTTAAAAGTCTGGTGTTATAAAATCTGCTCTATGACCAAGGTCTAGATTTTCACATAAATTCTGTTCTCTTTTAAGGATTTTATAACCCTCTCATTTAGAGCAGAGCTATCAGATATTTTTGAAACAATATTTGGTTTGCATCGTAAATACTAAACTCATGCACAGGGAACATGTTTGGTTATTTCAAATTGATATGGTTCTGATTTTGAAAAAAAAATATATCAGTTCTTAAGAATTTCTGTTAAAACAATTTCAGGTTGATTGAAGACTTCAGTTCAATTCACAAAAATTTCAGATTGATCCAAAAATTGTTGAGAAGTCACAAAATTAAGGAAAAATGGTGCCCATAACAAAAACACACACGAAAAAAAAAAAAAAACTTTCAAACTGTAAATTAATGATTAGTGATTTAAAGTTGGTGTTAAGTGGTGTTCCAAATTTATACAGTTTGGATTTTCAAAATTTTTTGGTTGTGAAGAATTTTGGTTGAAGTTCGGTTTGAAATTCTGAGATTTAAAAGGACACCAGACTGGTTGAAAATTGCTGAAATTTCAATTCTGACCAATCCGAGTCTTCAAATCTAGTAAATAAATGTAACCCCTTAAAGGACCTCCAAGAACCTCCTCCCAACCATCCCATGTGGCCTACGGTTAGAAGCTTGCCAGCTTTTTGTTTTTAATTTCAATCATACTACAACCACTGGCGATTCAATATAAATAAAAGTTTAACTGTCAAAAAGGGTCAAAAAGTAAATTGAAGGTTATTGAAATCTAGTAATTAGTAGCTTTTGGTTATATCGCTTTTGTAACATTGATTACACAGTTCCCTTTAGGGTTGCCTCGTTTCACAAGGGATGAGCAGATTAATTGCTAGAATTTCTAATTTAGCTCTGGAGGGAGGGAATTCAAATAGTAGATGAAGAATAGAAAATAACTGTCTTTGAGTACAGATGGCTCAATTAAGGGTTCTGTAATCTTCATTAGGCTTCCTGTGATTAAGTACTTGATCCTAACACCTAACCAGTGGCGGGTGAGCCCTGGAATATACATATTTAAAAATATTAAATCATTTGAAAAGCTTATGAAAACAATTTTTTTAGATAGTTTTTCTTTTCAAGAGAGTTGATTTTTTTTTTAATGTAGACTATTTATTTTAAATTTTGTAATCCCATAGTGGGACTCAATAACGAAAACAGCCAAACCAAAAATAGAGAGTGCTTAAAGGACCACTATAGGCACCCAGACCACTTCAGCTTAATGAAGTGGTCTGGGTGCCAGGTCCCTCTAGGATTAACCTTTTTTTTAATAAACATAGCAGTTTCAGAGAAACTGCTATGTTTATAAATAGGTTAATGCAGCCTCCAACTCCTCTAGTGGCTGTCTCATTGACAGCCGCTAGAGGCGTTTGCGTGCTTCTCACTGTGAAAATCACAGTGAGAAGACGCAAGCGTCCATAGGAAAGCATTATGAATGCTTTCCTGTGAGACTGGCTGAATGCGTGCACAGCTCCTGCCGCGCATGTGCATTCAACCGAAGAGGAGGAGAGGAGGAGGAGAGCGGAGGGGTATGTTTAACCCCTTCCTCTCCATCCAGCCTGGCGGTAGGGGGTCCCTGAGGGTGGGGGCACCCTCAGGGCACTATAGTGCCAGGAAAACATACTCCTTTAAATATGGGGTCCTTTAAATCTGGGATAAAATGCTGGAAAATGTCACATCACATGTTACAAAATATGTTACATTACCCGATTCTACCACAAAACATTCCAGGAGAAATAAATGTCTTTGCAGGGATAGATTTACACATCGGGTACCTTAGGTATAAAATTCTGTTTGCTCCCCAAAATAAGGCAGACAAACTAGGAATAATACATTTATTAACTGGACATTGCAGGCCTTTTAACATCTAAAATCCGTATTCGTATTTTACAGCTGCCATATGTAACCCTTTAAATACACATGACGGAAAGTTCCATCATGATTCCTTTTTTATTTCCGAAGCCGTGTCCTTTAAGGGGGTATATATATATATGCCTATTTATGCTTGTAATGTATTATGCTTGAATCTGTGAGTATGGTGAGTGTATGCAGCTGTGTAAACACACGCAGAGTACAAGATAAAAGTGCATATGGTATAGAAGGTTTAAGGTTAGAGACGCATACCTCACAAGTGTCCCTATTTAAGAGGGACAGTCCCTATTTTCTAATTAGATGACCACCTTTGCCTAATTGTGATGTCTGGTACATGGCATATAATGTTTCCTTACAAATTCTTACTAATTCTTTCCCAGTGACAATCGCATTTCCAATAAGTTAGAAGAAGGAACCAGAAAAATACAGTAAACTTTCTTAGGGTTCTGGATTATATTGCCAAGCAGTGATATCCCCTTCCGTCCTTTATTTTTATCATTCCGTTTTTATTGTATCCAAAATGATATAGTACATTAGTTAGCAATAAGAAAAGTGTCAAAGAAAGAATGAGAGACAGAAGGAGTTATAAACTCTTCAATTCTAGTAAAAATGACAAGATGTAATATACAACATTCCATAGGAAATATGAGACGCGTGATCAAAGCAGTAAGGCAAACCTTTCCAAAGATAAATGTATAATCATATAACCATGTGGCAAATACCGCTAAACTGGTTTAGGAGTACAGGAACCAAAAGAAGGAGAAGAGAGAAAGAGGAAAAAAAGGGAGTGGGATAAAAGTCCAGAAGGTAGATAATGAAGATGGGATTGGAGAGAAAGCATGGACTACAGACCCAACACCAAGGCCCTGGAAAAAAGGTACATACGGACAGGCTAGATTAAGCTAGGCTCTCTAGAACCTAAGAATAAAACTATGCACTGCATTGACTAACAGGGAAAGTACTGGTATTTCTGGATTGGATTATTATTAACTTGCAACAGATGTGTTTCTATACTGAGTGGGAGAAGGGAATCCATCAACTCGGAGATCACCTTATGGATCAGTGTGCAGGTCCACCAGGGAACCCAGCTCCTTGTTACATCTCCAGTATTCTGGATCAACTGGATCAACTGAATACATGCGAATCGGAGTCTCAGGGTGCGGTATCAATGTGTAAGCAATTTGTAACCTGCCTTGTGATAGTGGGTGTTGATGGATGATTTGTGTAGGAGTAGGAAAATTTGTTTCCACCCTAGTGTCCTTTATGTACAACGATCAGCCAACTTCCTCATTCCTCTTTTACAAGGGAAGTTATCTCTGGTCAACTTTGTATTAATATAGAATATTGTCCAGGGATGTGGAATAGTCCCCCTTCCTGTGTAGTATCGCAGTCCCTCCGAGTCTATGTTGGCTGTTGTGAGCACTCCAGACTGCAGGCACAGCTCTGGAAACTTCAGAGAGGTGGGTTCCGTTCTGCAGACGTAATGACATTAAGTGACAGTACGCAAATTTAAAAAAATGTCCTCTTCCCTGTTGTCTTTTCTTTCTTTCTTTCTTCCTTTATTTAGTATTTTGTTCAGGTATTACTCTTACCACTGTAATCCTTGCAGGAATAAATTTATGCTTTTGAAATTTTTCAAAATTCTCCAAAAAACATTGCATTAAAAAATAAAAACTCAACTAAAACAAATGTTCAAAACATATAGCACTCACATAAACACTGTGCCGCTCAGGTAACTATGCACATAGTACTTTCAACTACAGTGGCACAATTTCCTCTCTGGTAAACCAACTTCTTCTCAACTTTGACATCTTACATTTCCTTGCCCACTTAAAAGCTTATGAGGTATGCTCGTTGGTCATTCGCTCCTGGGATGTTTTTCCCATTAAGCCAGAGAGTTGGCCAAAAGGAAACTGTGGCGAAACCAACCTTGCCACTATGTTCTGGAGAAGCCTGGTTGTCTGCTTGCTGCCCCTGGACTATGGCCCTGTGTTAAAAAGCTTAATTTTCCCCTGCAGAAAGGCTTGTTTGTGCCTTTCTGCCCGGGCGTTCGGTAAACTGACTTTACCGAACCAACTCATGAATGAACGGACCACCTGGGTAAGGAGTGTGCCAGTGATTTACCTCCCAGAAGCTGCGGTTAACCACAGCTTAATTGACGAACGCTGGGTGGCCGCTGTTTGTATAGCCGAACATGTGTCAGCGGCCATCTTAAACTCACGAACGGCCAGCGGTGTTCAGCTCCAAAACTGTGGAACTGAAAATGGACAGTAATATTCACGAATACCGCTGAGCCGCTGACCTCCCTTCTCCTGCACTCATTCATACGAACGCCGGTCCATTCGGTACTTTGATTGAGTGAACAGGGCTACCCCAGATAGCTATGCCATGGAGCCCATTCGTATACAGAAAGACTATGTGAAAGACTTTGGCTCCATGGAGATTGAACTGTATGTATATGATCTGAGCGCCATTCGGTAATAATGTGCGCTCATATCTAAGCTATCTGGGGATAGGTTGAACGTATATGTTTTAGGCAGTATTGGTAACATTGTATATTTTTATGTCTTTTTACTGCCATGTGTAATGGAGTTTAGCCTCTATCCTTGGAGATAATTAAGTTACTTCCCAATTATCTCCAGGATAGAGAGGAGGGATTACAGTTTGCATGTGGGAGTGTTTACTGTTAAACTGTTTCTATTGGTCAGAGTACAATTTGTGTCCCAGTCTTCCACCAGGTCCCCTATGGGAGTGTCCACCTGGTGGAAGACCTGCATAAATACCGGGCAGGTAGCCCAGATTAAACAGATCACTGCTTGACCCTCAACATGGAGCTTTGTCTCGTTCTTGGGGGGATTGATAATTATATGCCTTGCATGTTCGACTGCTAGGAGTTTAAACCTTTCATATGGTTTTTCCTATTTGGGAGTTTGGAGCATTCGAATGGTTCCGTTACAGAAACATTCCCTGGTGGAGATCTCTGCCTTGCAATCTGTTCCTCTCCTATTTTAGTTCTCTCTTTCTCTTCATCCCTCCTTCTCCACACTTCAACCACCTCTGCACCCTTTATCCAGATCACACACCCTCATTTTTCTTTCTCAAATCTTTTTTTTTTTTTTTACGTTTATTTTAATTTTTTTTAGAAGATTTCAAAAAAAAAATATTCATTTTGGAATTTTGTACTAAAGATAACTTTTTGAGCATCTAGCATTTTAATTCTGGCTTTTGCTATTACTGCTTATTAAAACTGTGATTACAAAAAGCACCAAAACGTTCTATCAAAGTTATATGGAACAATTTAATTTAAGTATCAGATACTGACCATGAGGACCATGTTTTTTTAAAAACATCTACTAACCAATATTTTACCTACCGTAGAATAAACTACAGGACCTTAATAACCCAAGACTTTTTAATGTGTCATTAAAAAATGTAAAGGGACCCTATAGGCACCCAGATCACTTCAGCTCATGGAAGTGGTCTGGGTGCAGTGCCCCTATTAGTTTAACCCTGCAATTGTAATTATTACAGTTATTGATAAACTACAATAATTATTTTGTCAGGTTAACTCCACCTCTAGTGGCTGTGTACCAGACAGCAACTAGAGGCATTTCCTGTTGGTTAAGGGACTTTTTGTAGGCGAACTGATACTGGACGTCCTTACACTCTGTATAAGAACGTTCAGCATCAGCTAAAACCTGATAGGAAAGCATTGGGGTAGTCCTAATGCGTTCATGGTGCTCCCCGCGCATGAGCATTAGATGCCCCTCAGGCTGATATCGATGGAGGACAAGGGGAATCAGGTAAGTGATAAAAGGGTTTTAAAGTTTTTACCCCTTTCAGTGCCATGGGTGGGGGGCGGGGCACAAGGTAGGGGGGTTCTATAGGGTACGGTAGTGCTAGGAATTCAACTTTGTATTAATAGCACCATAGCTTCCCTTTAATCTGGAGCCGAAGACATTATGTCAAAACTCCTTATGTCTTCTCCTTTTCAAAAATGTCACTATATCTATACTAGCCTATTTTATTATTGCTTGTCCAAAAAAAAAAAAAATACAACTCTTCCACAAATTCTCACTATGTTTGTGGAACTTGCATATCTCAATTAACCCTTTCAGCAATGTGAAACTTACATAACATGGCTGAAAACATGCGTCTGGAAACAGATCTTGGATCTGTCAACGCTAGATATCGGTGGTCTTTTCTTCTACTTCACATAACAGACCAAACTTGGGAGGATTTCTACCTAACATTATCATCGTCATTTATACAGTGACAGTGCATTAAGCAGCAATTTACAAATTTTCGAGGATATAAAAAAGCGAAAAAATGACAAACATGTTAAGGTGAAGAAAGCTCTGTTCAAACAAGCTTGCAATCTTAAATCATTCATTACTATGTGTCTCTTAGTAGAGTTATGGTCAAATGAACCAATAATAGACTGATTGTTAGTGGTGTTAATTAGGGCTAGAAACAGCTAACATTGAACGTAAATTACAGAGATCACATTTAATCTGGATCTTGGTCATCTCTGATGGTAGCTCATGGTATACCAGGGGTGCGACAAAACTACTGTGTGATTTCTGGTCTCACAACTACATCTAGTGGTAGATTCAGTTACGGCACTCTTATTTCTCTTGTCATCGAAACCACTAAACCCACAGTGCTGTGATTAAGTAGCTAGGTGTGAACTAGATATATGTTTTAAAGAATCCTTTAAGTCAGAGTATAGCTAATTCAAGTCAAGTAATGCAATCCAGTATTCCAAAGTATATTTCTGGATTTGTATCTAAAAAGGGACGATTCCTATTACCTGAAATACATTTAACTCTTTAACTTGTCTTCTCTTATAACACTATTAAATGCTGATTATAATTACTTCACAATCACAGATATAATAGAATTCAGACCACAATGGGTTACCTAGAACAGGCGGTGAAATTGGATTCAATGATGTGTGTGGTGACCTTGAACCTTAGTCATTGGACCTTGAGTCCTAGTGGTGGACAACCCAACGGTGTACATTATAAAGGATAAAAATCTCACTGCTGATAGTGTTTAATGAAGTAGGAAAAATAAAGTTTTGTCACCAATAAATTTAGTGGCAAGTAGATAGTTGTCATTGGCAAGATGAAGTGCAAGTATAATTAAAAGAAACTCAAGTTCGACGTGCGTTTCGGCCACATTTAGTTTAGTGAAGGCGCTGGTGTGGACCAAAACACGCATCGAAATGGAATTTCTTTTCATTTCACTTGCACTTATATGGGTTCTGTGAGGGTGATTTTTTGATGGAGAATAAGAGTGAGGGTGGTAATTGATTACAGCAGTAAAGATTACTAAAAATGGCAGCATATTCTAAAAAGAGCATTTGAGCATAATGCATAGATACAGTAAATACAGTGAAATCATATTTAAAAAAAAAAAAAAGAGGCATTTAAAATGGCCATATCGATCTTTATCAATCTCTGGAATGCTATCGTAATGCTAACTGCGCAATGCTAAAGTCCACCCCTTAACAGTAGCGATGACATGACCCATTAAAACTTAATTTACTGTTTGGAAGCTGTGGGTGAGCTTACATTTTCAACAAACTTGTAGACATTATATCAGTAATGTGTGGTTTCTGGCAGAGAAATTTGTTTATCTACAGGCTGGTAATCGTAGTCTATGGACTGAATTTATTCAGAAAAATACATGAAAAAAAAATAAAAATTTAAACTCGATTTAGGCAGTGAACTGGTTAACGGTCATCATCATGCCTGATGGTAAAATCACAATAAAATTAATTTTACTCAAGGTTGCAACCCTTGAAAATACAGAACTATTTATACATGACCCTATTAAATAAATCCGTAAGATAATCAACAAACACGGAAAAATAATGGCAACGACTAAAAAAAATAAAAAAATTTAGCTATACATATAGTTTCTCAATATACTATGCATGTTGTTTTTGTTTATTTGTCTATTGCATATATTATATTTTGTTCGTATATGTATACGATGGCTTTTTTAATAATCCCTAAATCTGCGATGTGTCTAATGTTTCATTCCTATTACCTATACATAAAGTATTAAAAAGTGAGAAATTAAGGTTTAGAAGCACAAGCAAGCATGAAACGCGTTGGCACTTACTGGCAGCTACGCATTTTTTCAGATGTATCTTTAATTTTTAAATTAATGAATTTACTTTTTTTTTTTTTCCCCATCAACCTCATTGTTAAGTTATACTCAGTTTGTTTCATTTTATATGTTTTTTTCTGGCATTTGATTCATGGAAGTATAAAGGCTTTCAGATGAAAGGTGTTCACACATAAGAACTGCATAAATGATTCTAAGCAATCATTTTTTCTCACTTAATTCCACACTTGTCTTCTGCCAAATCATCCTACAACTCCAGTAACTCAACTTTTTTCCAGATTAGTCTGGACAATGGTCATATGACATGGAGCAAAAGGCCTGTAATACTTTGAGACATGAAATTGTTCTGGAGATAGAACTGATAATTATTATCTTCAGTCTCATTTATATACCTCCGACATATTCCACAGTGCTCTACAATTATAGAAATGGGATGAAGGGACTGTTTAAACAAGCTTACAATCTACAAGAATTTCGAGGTGGGATGAATTATTAGGTGTCTTGCCCAAGGAACGTACTGGTGAGGTGGTCTGACAAGGTTTCGGACCTTGGTTTGCCGGTTCTAAGGTTCTGATATTACCACTGCTTTAACCAGCCACTATAATGACTTCTTGAACAGTAACGTCACTACAATTTCATTGTGTATTTCATAGTTTACTGGCTATTTCTGTTATGCTATACCCCAATTTCATGTTTGGAAGGGCGTAATATCGATATCACGTAGTCTTCACAATAATGTCAGTTCTGTTCTACACTTTATCCAATGTCTAGCTGATGATTGTGGAGTAATCTAAATGGATTTAATGGAGAGTGCTAGAAGTAAAGGCTCATGACCAAATTTTGGAGCATGAACAGGATCTCAGGAACAAATCTGGACCTCAAGAGAGACACCAGTCATCCCTGTTCTGTTACAACTTCTAACTAGTTCCCCAATAATATCACTCTTTACAGTTTGGCCTGAGATATCATTGCTTTTTATTCCTTTTTTATAACAACTTAAAATTGTGTCACATGTATTCACGTACAGACATTTAGATGTTTGTAATACTTCTTGATTAGTGAAACCAGAACTAAAAATTATTGTATTTGCAAAGTACGGTAAGTTCTATAAGCCAACATAAAATAATTTGTGTTTTACTTTAAATTTATACGTCAAGTGGATTTGGTGGCTTTTCTTGAAACTCTGCCAGAGACAGTTAACAGTAATTGTAGAATAATAAAAATGTAATGATTAAGTAAAGTATTTAATGTAATGCACAAATTTATATACACATTGGATGAAACATAAATATTTTATGATTATGGCTTTGTTCTTTCTGGCCACTATGAGATCACCCTACTCTTTACATGTGTCTCCATTCAGAGGAAAAAGGGTCACAGGATGGGGAGGATGCAAGTTAAATACACAAGGAATTGCTCACACAGTGCGCCATGTTTTGAGAAAACCCATTTCATTGCAGCCTAAGTTAATGGAAATTGGAAGATAAATAATACTGAATCTGATCGTATTCTCAATTCTCATACCAATGCATCTATTTAACTAAACCAGAATCTTAACTCATTCTAATGCCTACCTCCAGTGGGGGAACTACAGGGGTTGCTAAGACCACGAGTGTGACCGGGCACAATGTGTTCCGCTAGTCCCTGACCCTGGCATCACTAAATGGCGCACTAGAGAGCAGGGCAAGAAGAGCTGGAGGATCAGAGCAGCCACACTAGACCCCAAGGAGAGGATCCACTCCAACTCCAAAGGTAGGGAGGCAGGGTGGACCTGAAAAAAACAAAACTGTATAAATACAATTAATTTGCGAGTGTGTGTATGTGTGAGTGTGTCAGTTACAGGGAGAGCATGTCATTGAGTGTGTGTGTGTGTATGTCAGTGAGTATGTATGTGTCAGTGAGTGTGTCTGTCAGTAGGTTTGTGTGTGAAATCAGTGAGAGAGTGTGTCTGTCAGTGGTTGTTTGTGAGTTTATGAGTATGTGAGTCTGTTAGTGAGTGCCTGTTAGTGTGTGTGCATCAGTGTGTGTCTGTCAGTGAATGTCTGTGTCTGTGAGTGGGTCTGTTGATGTGTCTGTCAGTGAATGTGTGTGTGTGTGAGTGTGTAAGTGTATGTCAGATCAGCGAGAGTATGTGTCTCCAAGTAAGTGTGTGTGTGTGTGTGTGTGTGTCTGTCTGTCAGGGAGTGCGTCTATGTCTGTCAGTGTGTGTCAAATCAGTGAGAGGATGTGTCTGCCAGTGAGAATTTGTGTCTGTCAGTGAGTGTCAATTCAATAAGAGTGTATTTTCCTGGCAGGGTGTGTCAAATCAGTAAGACTGTACGTCTGTCAGTGAGTGTGTGTATGTCAGTGTGTGTCCGTCAGTGAGTGTGTGTGTGTGTATCTGTCAGTGTATCTGAATGTGTGTCTGTCAGTGAGTGCATATGTCAGTGATAACGTGTCTGTCAGTGGAATTGCGTTAGTGAAACAGTGTGTGTGCCAATGACTGTGTGTCTGTGTGTCTGACAGTGAGTATGTGTGTCTGTCATCGGGTGTCCAATCAGTGAGAGGATAGTTCTGCCAGTGAGAATTTGTGTCTGCCAGTAAGTGTTGTCAGTGAGTGCCAAACCAATAAGAGTGTATTTTCCTGTCAGTGTGCATCAAATCAGTGAGAGTGAGTGTGTGTATGTCAGTGTGTGTCTGTCACTGAGTATGTGTATGTGTCAGTGAAACTGAATGTGTGTCTGTCAGTGAGGGTATATGTCAGTGAGTATGTGTATGTCAGTGAAAGGGTGTGTTGGTGAAACAGTGTGTGTGCCAATGATTGTGTGTCTGTCAGTGAGTGTGTGTGTCACTGAGGGTATGTCGGCGCATGCGTTTCAGTGAGAGTATTGGGGGGGTGGGGGGTTGCATCTCTGATTCTTGCTCTTGTCAACAGTCAAGATTTCTGGTGAGTGCAAATGAGATTTTGCAGCCGTCATTCTGAGTGGTGATTAAAGCAAACACAAGCTTGTTTTAAAACAAGTGCTTTTACATTTTATCCAAGCATAGAAACAGCGAATGCTTATCAAAGATTCTTTGGTGTGGGGAATAGAGAATAATTATAATTTGCTTTCCAATACATTGAAAATCATAACATGTTTATATTAAAACCCAGCAACAATCAAGTGCTATAATATTTGGGAATAATACTATTTGGGAAATGTAGACTCAGCCAAATTGCCAGTATGTGTTGTGTATTATTTTGCAAACAGTCATGTCAACTTGTCATCTGATCAACACATTTAAAGAGACAGTGATAATTCCATTTATATCTCATTGCAATAATCACATCGATTCACTAAGCGACATTTTAGCCACACCTGTTTTTAAATTAGTTGTTCTGAGAGGTCACTGAAAAGATCTTCACTGATTGGTTCTCTCACCAAGAGGTTCCCCTGGGACCCCAATGTTGCCAAGAGAGGCGTGAGAAGTGGCCTCTCCTCTCTCCCCATTCCAATATATGGACCTACCCCTATCACACTAAGATTTAATTGGGAGGGGGCCAAAATCTTCTAAAACAAAACTAAACTAACCTGTAAAAATTATTTGTCATATTTACCCGTCAGTTTCTTGATCGAAGATATTCTTTTATTCAATCTTCTTTCTTCAACCCAAAATGGCAAAATAAAAAATGAAAAATCCATTATGTGCAACTAATTAAAAAAAAAAAAGATAAAAAAAAAAAAACTTGATTCACAAAAAAATCCAAATAAAATAAAAACTGAACCAAAAAACTAGTCAACCCCCATAAATTGATCTCCCAAGGCAGGAAAGGACTTTATAAAAGCCTCTCCTGCTTTCAGTGCTTGTAAGCCAACCAATCGCAGTGCTATGGTGGACTAGTTACTTAAAAGAACAGATCTTCTGGGGGGCGGAGCCAAGCAACCAACCTGAATGGCCGCACGCCAAGCGAGCTCCGCAGCAAAAGAGAACTTTGGGCCAGATAACAAAAACCCAGCCCAACGAAACCGGCACCAAACCGTCCCGTGGGCAACCACAGATGATATGGGCCGCAAAACTAAAAAGTCTAAGTCAGACAACTAACGGCTACACCACAGCATCGGTGACATGTGGAAGCAAGCGCTTAGCGTCCAAGGCACACACATGGCCGCTTATAACGACTACGGCTCAGATATCTCCGACGACTTCACCACAGAGGCGGAGATGAAGCACCCACACGCGGAAATACCACCCCGCAAGTCACCCCCGAAACCAGACTCCTCACCGGTGACCGGCACGGCTATGAAAGACCTCCTAGCAGAGCTCCGACTAACAATACGGCTCAACTGCGCAAGGACCTACAGGGCCTAACGGGCCGCCTGGGCACACTGGAGGCAGACTCCCAGTGCACCAAACACCTGCAACAAACGGTCCAGGAGATCAAATTGCAGCATTTTACCTACGAACAGCACATAGCAACATTAGAAGATTGGAGTCGCAGCCGGAACATTAAAATCCGAGGCATAGGAGAGGAGATACCGGAGACTGAGCTCCCACACACATTGCAGAGACTACTACAGACATTCTTACCTCCCAAGCAAGCCAGACAGGTACCCATAGAAAACCTGTTCCGCTTACCACGAGCACCTAAGGCCCCAACAACGGCCACATGAAACCTTCTGGTTTGTTTCCAAAATCACCATATTTGTTTGAAAATATGCAGCTTTCTTTTTACTCAGACCTGTCGGGGTCCACTCTGGCCTGGAGACGCACACTCGAACCCTTTACAGCCCGCCTGCGCCAACATAAAATCACCTACCATTGGAGAGGTTCACGCATACTGCTAATCCACCACGGGAATTCGGCCTCTACCATCCGGGACTTACAAGAGGCAAACGAACTGCTACCGACACTGGGATTACCCCCCATTGCTCATCCCCCCTCAGAGCCCAGAACCACGATAGCACATGGTTCCACTTTTACCCTAGAAGAGCTGAGTCAGCAACCACCGCGGCACCCAAAACCTGAGGCAGCCACCGAAGCCACCCAGTATCCTGACCAGTGTACTTTAGCAGCATTATTTACTGTACCCACTGAACTCATGAACCAGTTAGAACGTATTGTTGAAATATTATTGTTGAAATTTTATTGCAGCTTTTTATTGTATTAAGGAGAACCCACACTAGTACCGGCCACCAAGGGCACTTTATGGACACTTATGTATAGCTCCTTGGAACTGTCCTCCCCCCCAAACTACCCCTAAACTTCGCTAATTATGTCTAAGCCGACAGCTATCACCCCCCACAGCCACACACTGTACTACAGCTACTTGTCTGGCGAATGTTATCCTCATATTGCCTTAATGTTGTATGCCAAACGTTTAACAGCATTATCAATGACAATGTTATTTTTAGCTTATTCCAACCTATTAAAGAAAATGTACAGCTTTTTGTAATGCCACTGTGAAAAATAATGACCAATCCATGCGTGCTGTTGTGGCACTTGACAAATGCCTGTAACTGCCTCTGCGCAAAAAAAAAATTAAAAAAATAAAAAAGACAGACCTTTGGCTTTTTGTATTAAAATTCAAAGTGTGACTTACGGTTCAAAGTTTCTTTTTCAAGACAGCCAATAGAGGCAGTCTTAACCCTGCAATGTAATTATAGCAGTTTAGAGAAACTGCAATGATTTTAATTGTAAGACTAAGAGGGACAGAGATACTGCACCCAGACCTATTCAATGAGATGAGAGATGAGAGCATATTTTAACGTTTCCTATGGAGGACAAGAGCTATAGTCTGAACCCTATACTAATTGAATATTGGATGCAAAGTTACACCAGGTAATAAATAGCATTTTTGGAGTTAATTTTCTATATCAATTATTTTAATGTTGATCTCTAGACAGTCAATATATATATAGCCCCCAGGTCCCAGCACTTGATGCTCCCAGTCTTTCACTTGCTCCGGTGCAATCCCCAACCATAAAAAAATAGTTATGTTACCTGTAGAGGATATTTCCATTTTTACTTTATTGGTTCCAAGAGGTGTGTAAGAGACTGCGACGGGGATTAGATTATTCTCATATTTATTTGTTCTTTGGATCAGTGTCAGTGACAGCAACGTTTTCTAGTTTTAGTTGTGAAGGTTAAAATGATTAAGAAGCATATAGCAAATGAGCTTTAATTCCACGTTATACACTGGGTAAGTCATTAAACTGTGAATTAATGTGAATTTGAAGTCAATGTCTGATTTTAGGCAACTAGCCAAACAGGAAAATGATCAAATTCAAGTTTTTAATTTGGCAATTTTGGCCTACAATTTTAAATTTCGTTGGAATTCCCAACTGTTTATACTTTAGAGCAGTTCTCCTCAGCCCTCTCCTCAAGGCACACCTAACAGTCCAGGATTTAGGGATTATCCGGGTGTCTCTAAAAAAAACAAAAAAAAAAAAACACTTAAGGGACACTCCAGGCACCCGGACCACTTCTATCCATTGGAGTTGTCTGGGTGACAACTCCAATCACCCTTAACCCTGCAAGTGTAATTATTGCAGTTTTTAGAAACTGCAATATTTACCTTGCAGGGTTAAGTCCTCCTCTAGTGGTTGTATATCAGACAGCCACTAGAGGGACTTCCAGGTTCTTAGAACGCGAAAAGTGTTTTAAACGAAGCTGGATGTCTTCACGCTATGCATGAGGACATCCAGCATCGCCACAATCCCCATAGGAAAACAATGAATAATGAATTCCTATGCATTTCCACGCATGCGCGTTAGGTCTTCCCCGCCGGCTAATGTCGGTGGGAGAGGAGCAAGGGCAGAGCCTGACCCAGAGCCGATATCGGCGCTGGATTCAGGAAAGTCACTGAAGGGGTTTTAACCCCTTCAGCAACATGGGATGGTGGGTGGGAGGGAGAAGGGCACTGCAGGGTCCTGCTGTGGCAGGAAAATTTATCTGTTTTCCTGGCACTGGAGAGTCCCTTTAGGTATTACTTGGGTGTCTCTAAGTTGTTTTAAAAATAAAAAAATAAAAAAAATAAAAAAAAAGTATTTTTTTCTTTTTCGAAAACACCTTAGACACACCTGGGTAATCCCTAAATCCTGGACTGTTAGGTGTACCTTGAGGAGAGCGTTGAGGAGCACTGCTATAGAGAATTGCCTATTTATCATACCTGCTTGCCTTAAAATCCCATTGGACTGGGTTTATATAAATGTGATAAATATTTGGTCACTTTACTATTTAACTATAAGCCGAAATCCAAATATTGACTTGTAAAATGGAGATTACGAGGGAGCTCGTATCAACCATATCTAGCATCTAAGTAAATTTATGGAGGGCACATTAAATGGGCAACAGGTTAGGTACCGCTATTTTGTGTTATAGATTTGACATTAGATTATTATGTAATTCTGCAATACATTATATAAAATTGCTTTAAAAAAAAAAAATATTTTAGCCATTCACTTGTGCTGAAAAAGTTGTGGGATTTAAAATAAAAAAATTTAAAAAGGCTTTTTGTGTTATAGAAGTTAAAACAGAGCAGTGCATAATTGCCCAAAAACATGTGAAAGCATTTGCAGTGGTGTAGTACTACTTTCTCAACACTAGAGGGCCCATTTACACAGAGTGATACTGCAAGAGGCATTTTTTCTGATTATTTTTGTAGCTTGCAAGATTTAAAAAGCACCCAGCTTTCAAGTCTAAACATTAGTTATGGATACAGATTCAGCCTTTTAACATATATTCAGAGAATCACCATTGCAGATTATATGGATGAACGATTGTCATGCGTTTGTTCTGTGTTCTTTTCACACAATTTAATCGGTACAATGTATTTAGCAACCTGCTGTACTCAGTGTGCATTTTAATTGACACAACCCTGTAACATGCATTTCATGTGAGAGTCTCTGAAAGGACAGTGAGCCATATTATTATCAAAAATGAGTGTTTTTCGGAAAGATAGAATCTTTATGAAATATTCAGATTGGCTGTGTTGCAATTTCACAAAAAATTCCAACACAGTCCAAAGATATACAGAGACAAAGCAGGGACTTTTTGACAAAGCTTGACACTGGCCGAGTTACCGCCGACAAGCATTGTCATGTCCCCCATTTCCCCAGTGGTTGTAGTTAAATTAGCTCTTTCTATGGAAGATCACACAGTCTCCCATGTGTAAGAGTATAGTGGTGACCAGGAGCTATAGAAGGGCATCAGGAAGACGATGGACTGGTTCAGGTAAGTAAATCTCGCCTTTCCATGTTTTCCCCGGCCACTGGACCACCGATGTCACCTTCATGAGTCTTTGCAAATTATGGAAAATCTCCAGATGGTGACAGAGCCGTTTTAAATGAAACACATATATATATAGTGAATTACTAAATAAAAGTTAAATGATAGTTGATTATGGAATTTTAGTTATGTGATAGTGAATTATTGAACTGGAATTAAAGGGGCATTCTGAGCACCAATACAGTTTAATGTATTTGATAGATTTTGTTCTCATTAAAGGGATACTATAGTGCCAGGAATACAATTCTGTATTACCGGCACTATCGGTCACCATGCATCCCCCTCCCTCGTGCCCTCCCGCCCTGGGTAAATAAAGGGTCAAAACTCCTTACTTTACTTATCGGATCCCAGCGCTGATGTCCTTTGGCGCTGGGTTGAAGCTCCTCCTCCTCCATCCCGCAACGAGCGGGCTCTAATGCACATGCACGGAAAAGGCTGCACATGCATTAGATGTCCTCATAGGAAAGCATTGAATAAAAAATGCAGAGCATGAGGACGTCCAGCGTCAGATACCGGACCAAAAATCTGTTTCGATCCAGGAAGCCCTCTAGTGGGCAGCCACTGAGGCCAGACTTAGAGCTGCAATGTAACCATCCAGTTTCTCTGGAATGGCAATGTTTAACATTGCAGCACTAGGTGCAAAAGGGACACTGCACCCAGACCACTTCAGTGAGCTAAAGTGGTCTGGGTGCCTACAGTGTCCCTTTAAAATGCCTTGTTTTCTTTTTTTTGCCATGCTCAAATCTTTAGAGTAATAAATAAATGTTTTGTAGAATTCTGCACCATAAACCTGCACCTTTAGCCACAACCCTAATGCCCAAAAGACTTCCTTATCAAACATGTGTTCATAGTTTTAGCTCCAACAGCACTGAGTGAGCTGCTTTTGATTCACAACCTGATTGCAGACAGGTAGTGATATCCTTACTATATGTTACCCTCAGCTGTGTACATACATTTGATAAGGAAGTATTTTTCTGGAGTGAGGGGGTTTGGCTAAAGAGGCAGGCTTATGGTGCAGCAAAACATTAATTTATTTTACGCAGAAACTATAAAGTTTTGAGCACACAAAAAATTACAGCCTATTAATGAGGCCAAAACCTATTAAATGAATTAAGTAGTATTGGTGTTCGGAGTGTTCCTTTAAAGCAGGCTTCCCCAAACTCTAGCCCTCCAGATGTTGTTGAACTACAACTCCCATGATTCTCAGTCTATCTAGTTCATTCATAGAATCATGGGAGTTGTAGTTCAGCAACATCTGGAGGGCCGGAGTTTAGGGAAGCCTGCTTTAAAGAGACAGTATGGTCACCAGAACAACTATAGCTTAATGTAGTTGTTCTGGTGCTTATAGTATGTCCCTGCAGGCTTTTTGCTGTTAACACTGCCTTTTCAGAGTAAAAGCAGTGTTTACATTGCTCCCTATGGACACCTCCAGTGGCAGTCAGTTAGACGTGCAGTACTGACGTTCAGTGTCTCCACACTCTGATTCGATGCATCTCTATGAAGAGATGCTGGCTGGCCAGCGTGGCAGTAGCCTCCCAATGCTTTCCTATGGGAAAGCATTGGATTGGCTGTGATTGTCAGTTTGTATGATGATCTCAGCCAAGCAGAGTATGGCAATAGGCAGCGCTAGGAGAAGATAAGTTTTCTTTTTAACAGGTGCAAAGTGGAAAGCTAAAATTGTTTTTTTATTCCTGACCCCATAGCGTTCCTTTAAGTGATCGTGGATTATCATGTATTATTGGAATGAGGTTAAATGACAGTGGGTTATTGGATTGGATTTTCATGATAGTGGATTATTGGATTAGAGCTGTTTGATATTGGATTAACAGATTACAGATAAATAGTAGAAGAGAAGGGAGTTGAGTGATAGGAGATTAGAAAGTAGAGAATAATATCAGTTGCTTAATGTAAGTAGGACAGAGTTAATTGTGGGTTTATTATTAGTGAGAAGAATAAAGAGATTATTAGATTAGAATTGAGAGAATGTATAGATGGATCAGGGAAGATAGGTACGTGATTGAGTAATAGTGTTCTTGATTGACTTTATACTTTGCTTATTGTTGCCCAGTACTTAGAGCAGAAGCATTGCAGTGGATTAAGTTGGATTGTTCTCAAAAGGGCTGCCTGCCTAATTGTCTCCTAATGATCTGGTTACTTTAGACAGAAGCCTCCTATTTCTCTCTTTCAAATTAGCTTCTCCTCTCTTTTCTGCACAAGGTGTGTGATCTATTATTTACCGAAGGAGAACCAGCCGTGTAAAAGCTGCAAAACCAACAGGCTGTGTGTTAACTAATGATTGGAACATAATTGAGGGCAGTGGGTAACAATGGTTTGCTAATGAAATCAAAATGAATGTTTTTATTTCTCATTCTCGGACAAAAATTCACAGAAAAATTCTACAGTTATATCTGGAGTATTATAACATTTGTACGCCTTCCAACATTTGAGATGCACAAAGAGGAACACTTTAATTTTAGGGGTGTGAGTGGGGGCGTGACTTACTAATAACAATGTATACAACTAAAATGGAATTTAGAACAAGATCAATGTATCTTATTTACACAGACTGATTTCTAACACATTTATTGTAGTTTAAAGACACATTACTGGGAGTATTATTGCTGCGGAGCTCTGTTATACACTCAGACACATTACTGGGAGTATTATTGCTGTGGGGCTCTGTTATACACTCAGACACATTACTGGGAGTATTATCGCTGTGGAGCTCTGTTATATACTCAGTCACATTACTGGGAGTATTATTACTGTGGAGCTCTGTTATACACTCAGACACATTACTGGGAGTATTATCGCTGTGGAGCTCTGTTATACACTCAGACACATTACTGGGTACCACTCATTTGCAACTACAATGGGAATCATAAAAACATCAGAAAAGTTATAAAAAAATACTGGCATGTAATACAAAGTGACCCGGTTTTAAAAAAAATTCTCCCTGCACAACCACATATCATCTACAGAGGGGCAAAAAATTTGAAAAAAATGCTTGTAAGAAGTAGTGAAAGCCCAATTAAAACAAACCACTTCTTAGGATTACAGAACGGGTTTTATGGTTGTGGAAACTGCCAGGCGTGTAAATCTACAAATAGTAAGAAAAGACATCTAAGTGACCTTCGAGAGTATATTGATAAAGATTTTGTTATTAAAGATAAACTAACCTGCTTTTCCAAAGGCGTTATCTATATTTTAAAATGTCCTTGCAGTTTATTATACGTTGGTAGAACCATTAGATGCTTCCATGTCAGAATTTCTGAACATATACGGAACATCAGAAAAGGTTTGGAGACCCATAGTGTCTCCAACCATTTCAAGACTCACCATAACCAAAATCCTGATCAATTATTTTTTTGCCCCCTCAAAATAGTCACACATGACTGGAGAGGGGGTGACTATTTAAAAAAAATAGGACTAGAAGAGATGAGATTTATTTTTAATTTTAACACCCTTATTCCACACGGTTTAAACTCTGACTTTGAAACATGTCATTTCTTTAAAAAAAAATAAAAATTTTTTTTTTGTAATAGAGGTTCACTTTAATTAATTTAGTACAACTTATTATTTTTCTTTGGAATACCAATATAGGTATCGATACTTCTAATTCTTTAGTGGTCCATCTATTCACAAAAGCACTTAATTCACTACTATCAAATATGAAATCGAGCAAAATAAAATTTAATCAGAATAAGTGATGAATATAATGCACAAGCACTTTTAATATTGAATAATTCACAAACGTGCACTTAATTTAACACTATTGTCACTTTATAAATGGTTTGGGGGAATAAGATTATGACTCAATATAGCCATTATGTTCTGGTTGCCCATTTATGTCTTTTCACTTTGTATTATCAATGTTCCGTAATGGAACGCACACGTCATGTAGTGTGCGTTCCAGCCGGTCCGTTTCCATGTCAACAAGACGTTCTTACGCCGAGAAGAGGACCAACGAGGTGACGCCGTAACCCGGAAGTGATTTCACCGGAAGTGCGTTCCACTGCGAGAGCACCTGCGTTCCACCGCGAAATACTGGCGAAAGACAGATATAAAAAGACAGTGAAACAGAGAGACAACATCACCGACTGAGGAAGCCCCTGGTACGGGGCAAAACGCGTTTCGGTTATTTAGAGACTCCTTGTTTTGGACTCTATTTATATTGTTTATATTTTACTGGAGATCCTATTGAATTTTACTGGAGATTGTCTCCTGATCGTTTTTACCCTTTTTGGGATCAATAAACACTTTACTTTGGAGTAAGTGTTTCCAGCTTTATTTATTCCTGGCAAATAGATCTGCTGAAGGAAAGGGACATCCTATTAATGGTCCCAGTGCTGTTCCCATGAGAGCCACATGTTTCTATATGGCTCTCGGTTTGTGAGTACCTGACTACCTTCATTTATTTATTGAATATCCATTTGCTGACAATATTACACTATTGTGTTGTTTTTATTCTCTTTTAGATATTTTAGAAGTGTGATCCACCTATTGTATGTATTGTACATTACTGGGAGTATTATTGCTGCGGAACTCTGTTATACACTCATACTCATTACTGGGAATATTATTGCTGTGGAGCTCTGTTATACACTCAGACACATTACTGGGAGTATTATCGCTGTGGAGCTCTGTTATACACTCAGACACATTACTGGGAGTATTATCGCTGTGGAGCTCTGTTATACACTCAGACACATTACTGGGAGTATTATTGCTGTGGAGCTCTGTTATACACTCACATTACTGGGAGTATTATTGCTGTGGAGCTCTGTTATACACTCAGACACATTACTGGGAGTATTATCGCTGTGGAGCTCTGTTATACACTCAGACACATTACTGGGAGTAGTATTGCTGTGGAGCTCTGTTATACACTCATACACATTACTGAGAGTATTATTGCTGTGTAGCTCTGTTATACACTCAGACACATTACTGGGAGTATTATCGCTGTGGAGCTCTGTTATACACTCAGACACATTACTGGGAGTATTATTGCTGTGTAGCTCTGTTATACCCTCAGACACATTACTGGGAGTATTATTGCTGTGGAGATCTGTTATACTCTTAGACACACCAACAATATGAAGCTCCTAGACAAGAGGGACATTAGGATAGAAAAGAGGGACAGAGCGATTTGGGCCCTAAATAAGGACTTTCCCTCCTGGATCGGGATACTTGGAAGGTATGCTGTCCTGCGACTGAATTGGAATGATGAGCAGAGTATGTATGTATGAGTCTAAACACATGCGTTCATTGGAATTTTTTTTTTTTTTTTTTAAGGAGTATTGATATGCTAATATATCTTATTTTGGTTGATCTGTCTATCCTTATCTTGCAAGTAGTTCATTTATAAAGCCATTTTTCCCCTTTTCTGTCTCTTCTGATGACGTCACTGATTGGCTCCATAATGTCACTAAATCCTCCCCTTGTCACAGACCAAATGATTTCGTTCAGCTGGCAAAGCGTGGGTTCCTGACATGCTTTTAGATCAAAATGAAGATGCTTGTGACATCACGGCGCCCACTTTCTTCAGCCAGGCATGGTGATTTAAAATGATACGAGTGCTGTTTTTTTATGCAGTAAAATGTGACTCAAGGGTGGTCTCGTGAGAGAAATTATTCCCTTCCTGACATATATTTGTTCATCGCAGAAAACCTCCCTTTTATTTTATTTAATGCCTTTGAAATGAGAGCAATGAAATGAAAATCTGCTTTTATTTCAGCATCTTTCTGCCACACAGTATAAGTCAATTTGTTTAAGTCACAGTGGAGAGCCATAACCCATATTGTCAGGTCACCGAGAGAAGACTAGAACTGGGCTAGTAGCCAAATTCTTTTCCTTGTGGAATCTCCTGCAAATAAGTGATCATGTTTGGCCTTTGTGTGGTAACCCCGGTGAGAGAAAGTTTACTTCTGAAGTAGCAGCTCGGAGCTAAATTTTATTGCTTAAAAAGTTTAGAAGGAACATTCTGAATCCAATATAAAGGCAGGCAGATTTGTAGCTTAGTATAAATTTAGTAAATGAACAGAAATGTCTGTCTGTCTATCTATCTCTGTATGTCTGCTTATCTGTCTCTGTCTGTATGCTTGTCTGTCTATCTATCTATCTATCTATCGCTGTATGTCTGTCTATCTCTGTATGTCTGCTTGTCTGTCTCTATCTGTCTATCTGTCTGCCTGTGTGTGTGTCTGTTAGTGAGTGTGTGTGTGTGTCTGTTAGTGTGTGTGTCTGTTAGTGAGTGTGTGTGTGTGTGTGTGTGTGTGTCTGTTAGTGTGTGTTTGTGTATCAGTGAGTGTGTGTCTGTTAGTGAGTGTGTTTGTGTGTCTGTTATCTCTATATGTCTGCTTGTCTGTCAGTATCTATCTATTTATCTGTCTGCTTGTCTGTCTATCTGTCTATCTATCTATCTATCTATCTATCTATCTATCTCTCTCTGTATATCTGCTTGTCTGTCTCTATCTATCTAACTATCTATCTATTAGAATTGAGCGGACACTTGAATGTTCGGGTCCGGCCGAACTTTTAAAAAAAGTCCAGGTTCGTGATCGAACTTGACCCCGAACTCGAACCCCATTGAAGTCAATGGGGACCTGAACTATTGGCCACAAAAATGCCTCTAAAAAAGTCCTGGAAAGGGCTAGAGGGCTGCAAAATGAAGTAAATTGGGGGTAAGAGTAGGACAAGTGCCCTGCAAACAAATGTGGATAGGGAAATCACTTAAAATAACATAAAAATTAAAAATACAGCTGAGCCATAAAATAGCACTAGATGGAATCTTTGATTTTAGCTTTTGAAGAACATAAATCAAAATCTAAAGCATGGCTGTCAGGAGGATCACCCGAATTATCCATTTGAGAGAGGGTTGGAGTGCTCTTTCATTGTTTAAACTGAGCTCAACTCCTGATGCATGGAGAAAAGGCCTTCACAAGCCTCTGCTAGTGTACATAATTTATACTAAGTGACCCATAGGTTGAGGAGGCGGTGACCGTGGCGGTGTAGGTGGAAGCGGCGGTGGAGGAGGTAGCCAACACTGTTTTGTATTTGTTTTTTTGTTTTGTTTTTTTTCTTTTTTTTATTGGAGTAGCCTCCAAAATATTGGGACATATAAAAAAAGAAAACAAAGAAGACTATGTGCACTTGAGTATAACAATGGCTGAGTGAGGCTGGTATAAATGTCTATTCTGCACAAGGTACAGACAAGCCTGGTGGAATCCATGCCTGGTTCATTTTAATAAACGTGAACTTGTCCACGTTGGCTTTGGACAGGCGGCTGCACTTGTCTGTGATAACGCCCTCTGCCGTGCTAAACACACATTCAGACAATACTCTGGCTGCAGGGCAGGCCAGCACCTTCAAGGCATAAAAGGCAAGGTCAGGCCATGTGCCCAATTTGGAGACCCAGAAGTTGAATAGGGCAGACCGATCAGTCAGTACGTGTAGGCGTGTGCACGCATACTGTTCCACCATGTTGCTGAAATGCTGCCTCCTGCTAAGACGTTCCATATCAGATGGTGGTGCTTTTTGTTGTGGCGTGCTGACAAAGCTTTTCCACATTTCGGCCATGCTAACCCTGCCTTCTGAGGTGCTGGCGGTGCCCCAGCTGCGTTGGCGACCTCTTCCTCATCCTCCTGCCTTCACCTTGTGCTTCCACTGAGCCCCCGGTGTTAGTTGGGAATGCCCAGCGTGCGCTTGTAGTCACGCATCTTCCGATCACGCTCCAGTGAGGGAATTAAGGACGGCACGTTGTCTTCATAACGGAGATCCAGCAGAGTGGCCACCGAGTAATCAGCACAAGTTAGAATGTGGGCAACTCGCCAGTCGTTGCGCAGGCACTTCAACATGTAGTCGCTCATGTGGTGGAGTACTTGAAACAGTGCAAATTGGCACACTGGTCTTGCATGGAAGCCCACTCATTGGTGGTGAAGTGGTGCTGTTCCGCAGAGCGACTGACCCATGCGTGCTGCATCTGAAACTCCACTATCGCCTGCTGCTGCTCACACAGTCTTTCCAGCATGTGCAAGGTGGAGTTCCACCTTATGGGCACATCACAAATGAGGTGGTGAGTGGGAAGGCTGAAGTTACGCTGCAGCGCACACAGGTGGCAGCAGCAGGGTGAGAACGCCGAAAGCGCACAGATGGCCCGCACTTTCTGCAGCAGCTCTGATATATCTGGGTAGTTTTTCAGGAATTTCTGCACCACCAATTCAGCACATGCGCCAGGCAAGGGATGTGCGGCAAACCGGCTAGGCCCACAGCTGCTACGAGATTTCGCCCATTATCGCACACCACCAGGCCGGGCTTGAGGCTTAGTGGCAACAACCACTCATTGGTCTGTTGTTCCATGCCCGTCCACAGCTCCTGCGCGGTGTCGAGTTTTCCCCCCAAACATGTGAGTTTTAAAACAGCTTGCTGTCGTTTCACCCTGGCTGTGCTGAAGTTGGTGGTGAAGGTGTTACGCTGCCTGGATGAGGTGGTGGTAGAGGAGGAGGAAGCGGAGTAGGAGGAGGAGGCAACAGGAGGCAAAGAGAAATGCCCTGCAATCTTCGGTGGAGGAAGGACATGAGCCAAACTGCTATCTGCCTCAGGCCCAGCCACCACTACATTTGCCGAGTGTGCAGTTAGGGAGATATAGTGTCCCTGACCGTGCTTACTGGTCCACATATCTGTGGTTATGTGGACCTTGCCCCAGATGAAGTTGCGCAGTGCACACCTGATTTTGTCCGCCAATTGGTTGTGCAGGGAAGGGATGGCTCGCCTGGAAAAGTAGTGGCGGCTGGGAACCACATACTGTGGGACAGCCACCACCATCAGGATTTTAAAACTGTCTGTCTCCACCAGACAGAATGACAGCATTTCAAAGGCCAGGAATTTTGAAATGTTGGCATTTAGGGCCAGGGATCGCGGGTGGGTGGGGCCATACTTCCTCTTTCTCTCCAGTGTTTGGGAGATGGACAGCTGAACGCTTCCATGGGACAGTGTGGAGATGCTTGGGGACAGTGGCGGACGTTGGTGGCGTTGCTGCCACGTACTCTGTTTGTGCGGTGGAAGGTGCCACTGTGACTCCAGAGGTGGAGGAAGAGGCCGGGACAGCAGCAGAAGAGGAAGCAGGAGAAGCCTTAGGGTCCTCTTAGAGCACGATAAGACAGTGGAGCTCATTTGACTGATGTCGGGCTCGACCGTTTTAATCTGGTCATTTGAGAGATGGTGGAACAGGCCATGGTTGGCTTGTTTGGGGTCCCCTGCTGATTTTAGGCTTAAAACAGCGGGGTTGTGGTGGTGGTGTGTCCTTGCCAAAGAAGGGATGGTTTGGTAGATTAGATGAAAAACCTGGAGGAGGTACCAGGTGAACCTGGAGGAGGTACCAGGTTGGACGTGTCCCCACTGGGTTGTAAGACGACCGGTGGGGAGCATTATGGTTGGGCTCCACCTAGCGGAAAACCGGCTGGTGGGGAGCCCTGAAAAGGAAGATGTTTTTATTATGCCGAGGGGGGGAGGTGAGAGCCTTGGGGAAGTTAGATTGACAAGGACGGTTTCTTTGGTTACTGTATGACTATATGCAATTTAGTTATGTTAATTTATGATATATTTATTATTTTGTTATACGTTAAAGGAGTTATACAGTATTTGGTTGTGTTAATAAATGCTGTGGCCTGTTTTCTCCAAGAAGTTGTCTGTCATTATTTGAAGGGGTAAGTTATGGTTTTATGGGGGAAGAAGGGAATGCTATCCAATGCCCACTACGTATATACATGAAGTGCACACCCCAAATGTTCTATTTAGCACCCAAAAAAATTGACTTTTTAAAACGTCGATGTAACCGCATTATTTGACGCTTTTATTTGACTCTCAGATAGTGAGTGCACCCCACTAATGTACTAGTTTGAAGAATTATTTTTTAATCTGTCCCTAACAACTGCAGCATACTCTACCTACACTAATAAGAGCTCATGTGCGTGCGGCGCTATGCGACTCCAGCTTATATATAGAGCCTGTGTCACATGCTGCACTGGCCAATCACAGCCATGCCATTAGTAGGCATGGCTGTGATGGCTTCTAAGGGCAAACGAGTCAAATGCTTGTTGATTGGCTGCCCTGCAGCTTTTCAAAACGCGCCATTAAATCGTCAAACACCGAATTACAACCCGAACATACATTGATATGTCAGTGTTCAGGTCCGGGGTCCAAAAAACTTAATGTTCGGTACAAACCCAAACTTTGTGGTTCGGGTTCGCTCAACTCTAGTCATAAGATAAGCTCGCACTGTGCAACTCTCTCTGCATGGTCTGTTAATAGTGGGAGGGTATCAGTCAGCATAAATTGATTTATGAAAGGCCATTTTGGGTATCACCATCGCCAGTGACGCAAGTTGCATCACTGTCATGCTCTCCTGCCCATCCTGCCTGTCCCAATTGCATACCTCCCAAAGTTAGTAGGTATGTAGGTTCTGGGGTCTCACATGCCACACGAATATATATTTTTCTTTTAAATGTAATCGTTTAATACCCCTCTTAGCACCACATTGGTAAACAGCACTTTACGCAGCTCGCAGCTGTGGCGCTGAAAGAGTTCATTAACAATGTCACACATGCCAGGCTATGCTATGGTACATATAGCTGGACCCCACACCTGGTTCCACGAGGTGCAGCTTTTACACAAAAAAATACTTTTTTTACATTCGGAAAACTGCAATGGCATCTAATAAATACATAATGGTGTTATGTTTTCTTAAATATCACACTTTGGTGTAACTTTGCTGCACTGACAAAATAAATAAAAAAACAAAGTATTAGTAGCAGTAAATAGAGTTCATCATGTTGAGATACGAATGTTTGAGACATCTTCTACTCCAACAGAATGTCCCCATTAAAATTATTGTGGTGTCTGTGTTCTTCGAAAGCAACAGCAAGGACAACTATCTCAATAACGAAAGCCTACTGAATTGTTTTGGTATCATATATAATTAAGCTCCCTACTCTCACACATCAAATCTCATTGTTGAACATATGGTTTAGCAATCTGTTTATGGCCAGCATGGGGTTAACAGTGCTTTATATTCAGTCTACGAGAGCAGTAATTTTCAATATTGAGGCAGGTATGCACAGTTACATATAAATAGATCATGTTTGACTCACAGATTAAAATATCAGATCCTCTATACAATACCGCTCAGGTCAATTTTTTATGAGTAATTCCAAAATCCCCCTGTGGTTTCATGCTTTCTATTGGCCTCTTAGCTCACAGTGTTCGCCTTTAAAACCAATCAGTATCTAGCGACCAAATGGGGATTTTTCTACTATGTACCAACACAAAAGCAGCAGGTAATCTTTATAACAAAACTGTTCTCATCGCTGTCAGTTGCCACGTTTTACTCGACAAGAAAATCTGGAAAATAGTAATGATTTTCAATTATGAGTTATACAATCTGCCCGGCTATTGAAACTGATCTGGCATTTTAAGTGGCTATGAAGCACAACATCGTTTTGAATAAAACAGGAGTTTTTTAAGAAGCCTTGTGCACAATTTGTTTTTATTAAGATTCATGCAGTTCCATCCGTACCTGTTTATTTATCTTTGATGGTATTCTGGATTCTCTGCAGTGGGTAGAATGAGTTTTAGAAAAAAATGTATCTATAGCTCAGTACACAGTATATCAAATTACAGAGAGAGGTCCTCATCGAAACTGAGGTTCGAGATCGTGAGAAGATAAAGACTTATAAGGCGAAAACATTTGGTTAAATTTTCCGGTAGTCTGAAGTTTGTTCAATGGGCATTTTGGCTCAGAGAATTTCGTCCATGCAAACAATTTGGAAAAATATTTTGGACAAATCAAAGTGGTTCCAACGTGGGCCAATCAGTGTACTAAAATTTTTAAATACATGTGCACTTTTTCTCTCCTTTTGGTTCACAGATCAAGTTAGAAGAAGTAACCAATGTTTCTCTAATGGTCACTTTAATCTGAAAATAAAATCAATATTTATTTGCTGTCAACTAGCCGTCAATCATTTTTTTTCCCCCCACCAATTATGTTTTTTCCTTTGTGCTACCGATTAAACTTTGAATTACAAAACAAATGGCTCATCTATTGTCTGTTTTGCTTGCTTCGTGATTCATCCAAATAAGCCACTTTGAAGTTTGGAATATCATCGATCAACCAAAACTCAAAAGATTTACAATTCAGGAGAAACTGAATGGACATGTCTATTACAATACCCCTCAAACTGATATGTTCTGACCACTTTTACCATTATTGGACTAGAGTTTCAAAATACTGCTTTTGTTGTCTCTTTATAAAAATGGTTCAATAAAAAAAGGTTTAAAAGGAAAAGCACCCTATAACTTAGGTAATCGAGTTAAGTGATCACAATCTTGGCGAAGAAGAGTTACCCACTGTCGGACTCTTCTCTAATAAAATTAACTTTAAATATTACTCTCTGAGGACCACAGCTCTTTTCTTCAGCACAACAATTTAATATTTGTTTTATTTTTTGTTTATAGTTTAATAATTGCAACTTTGCCTCGCCACATGCAAAATTACTATAATATCAGCTGCTTATAGAATATCAGCCAATTTCATTAATACACAGGATATTGGCAGCATTGCACAGTATGTGGGAGAGTCTGCAATCCTGTTACAGGCAATTCCGTACAACGAAGAATACGTGGGCGGCCAGTTACAAATGGGCATTGACATTTCATTTACCACATTCGAATATCCTTATAGAAGTTTGTTTTTTTCCCAAAGACCCCTTAATTTATAATGGATATTATTTCACGGATCTTTCAAAAAGTGAGAAGATCACATCTCCTTATAATCACGGGCCATCTGCTTTCAACCTTGAATTCTGGTTTAGTAAATACCTCCGCCAGTGTATGAAGATGGTAGCTTTCCTTTCAGGTTGTGATTAAACTGTAACCGCAATAATCTCCAGAAACCTTTTCCAAAGAGAACACTGTACCTGGAGGCATTTCTGTACTGAATAGTGATACTGGTAAACATTCCCTATCACTGTTAGTGAGTGTTCCTATGCTGAAACAGTTCATAAATGAATCTTTATTCTGTTTGTTCCAATACAAACAGTATAGTTATATTGATTGTTTTCCTAACTGCTTTAGTGATATTATATTTCCATTTAGTCTATTGTATGGTTGAGTCACTACTCATGCTGTTCTGCCTTGCTCCCCAGTATCTGTGTAGTTAGCTGTTAGAATTTAAGTTTCCGGTTAGCTGGCAACAAAACCTTACACTAGTTTTACAGGCATTGCCAATCTATTCTTTTATGCTAAGCGCTTCTTACATCTTTGGCCTCCAGATTTGTCTGGCCCTCATTTTATCCTATGCTGACATAATTTAAAGGAACACTTTGGGCACCATAACAACATAATCAAAGTGAAGTTATTTTGGTGTCAAGAGGTCTCTGGTGCTGGCATACCTTTAGGGTTTAAACAATTTGTGAATGTATTAACCCCAAAGTCTTCATCGCTGGATTGCTCTGCCCCCCCAATTAGACTTGGGCACAGGATACACTTTTGTTTCACCCGAATGTATTTGTACAAAAAAAAAAAGTTGTTCATTGACTCTTTTGTTTTTGGCCGAATTTCGGTCAGATTTTCGATTTAAAGATCACATTTATTAAATCGGCTCACTCTCCCATCCCACATCCCTATGCTAAAGCAATGTATTGAAAAAGGCCGACCTCTTTATCCGAATGCACGAATGGCCCATTAGTTTGGTGCGCCAACATTCAAATCACTCCAATCATGCCTGTAATAATAAATATATAAGAGTGAGCCAAACTAGCGAATGAACACTGAGCATTAGATCCATGCATGCATTCAGATGACTCGTTCGGCAGTTTGTAATACATACAATAACATACAGTACACTGTCTGTCTGTAATTTAAAAGGCTGAACGAGTAACCTGAATTAAAGAATGGCTCATTCATTCAGTGTGCATTCGTTAGATTCAGATATGATGGGAGTGAGCAGAAAGAACTAAGGTGCACCAAAAGAATGAGCCATTTGTGCATTTGGATGCAGCGTTCGGCCTTTTGAATTACAGACCATGTAATGCAAAAGGCCAAACGTGACTTGCAAATAAACCATGGGGTATGGAAGAATTTACTTTGCCACCCATTCGTTTGTTCATTCGTTCGGCTCCCCGTTCTTCTTTTGTTTTGACAGGAAATACTATGCTTCACTGCCCTAGTCACTTCATCATTCCGTGGGTGAGAAACTTTTGGACACAACACCCAAACTATATAGATGTTTAGTTTTAAAACCTTTAAAAGTGATATGATGTAGGCTGCTTACATTAAATATAATCTCTCTCCATTCTCTTGATCTTGTTCTCTAAATCTCTGTCACTCTCCACTGTTCTCTATATTTCTCTTCATCTTTACTCCTCAGTTTTTCTGTACCTTTCGCTAACTGTCTCTCTGAATCCCCTTCTCACTTTCTTTCCCATTGCTGTCTTTCTCTCTCTCCTTTTCATAAACTCCCTCTCTCTTCTTCACATTTCTCTCTCTCCCTCTTCTAACGCTCTCTCCCCCTCCTTCCCCTAAAAATAACAGTATAGAAATGATGAAAAAAGAGAAACTAGAATATAAAGAGAAATTTTATATATGAAGGAAACATAGAAACCCATAGGGCATCGTGGTATACAAATTGGCTATAAATGAAAGCTGAATGTCACTCACATTGGGGAAATAGGAATGATCACATATCATCGCTTATTGCTTCTTTGGGAACACTTATCCAAAGAGAGATGGATACAGTTCTCAATCCAAGGACATATGCATAGAGAAATGGACAAGACAATAGTGCAGACTGTACCAATATTATAAAAGCAATAAAAGCACCTTACTGGTGGCACATATGAAGTGCAAATTGACAAAATAAAATGTAACCCTTTCCTCCCTGGTTTCATGCATGTACAGGAAAATTGTGTTTTGCATTACAAAGCAAAGCAATGCAAGATGAAATATGGCCCCTTAACCATCACTTACATTCCCTCCATCCATCTCTGAGAGCCTGGGATAGAGCTGCAATGACTATTACAAATGACTGCAGTTCTAGAGGAGAGAGGGTGAAGAAAGAAAGAGAGAGAGAGAGAAAGAAAGAACGAAAGAAAGACACAGAGAGAGAAATAAATAAAGAGAGAAACAGAGAAGGAAAGAAAGAATACAGAAATAAACTGAGAGAGAAAGAATGAAAGACAGAGAGAGAGAGAGAGAGAGAAAGAAAAAGAAAGAGAGGAAAAAAGAAGTGATAGTGAGAGAAGGAGAGAGAGAGCGAGAAAGAAAGACATAGTGAGAGAAAGAGAGAGAGAGAAAGAAAGACATAGTGAGAGAAAGAGAGAGAGAGAAAGAAAAAGAAAGAGAGGAAAAAAGAAGTGATAGTGAGAGAAAGAGAGAGAGAGAAAGAAAGACATAGTGAGAGAGAGAGAGAAAGAAAGACATAGTGAGAGAAAGAGAGAGAGGGAGAGAGAGAGAAAGAAAGACAGAGAGAGAGAGAGAAACAGAGAAAGAAACTTAGAAGAGAGAAAGAAAGAAATATATATAAAGAGAAAGAGAGACAAAATGAGAGAGAGAAACAGAGAAAGAAAAAGAGAGAGAGAGAAAGAAGGATGGAAAGAGAGAGAAAGAAAGAGAGAGAGAAATAAAGATATCAGAGATCAGTGAAGGATTTCATGTAATTCCTGCGCATATTACCAACCACTCGTTAGTAGAATGAAATACCTGATAATATCAGTGACAAACAGAACCTTTCCACGGGCTCCTGGAGGGGCCTGCTTGCCAGCCCCCTGCCTCAGGACTATGGACCCTGCAATATAGCTTGCCCAATGCAATTTAAAAGGCTAGTACTCCAGAAAGAGAGACTGACCGTTAACCCTGATTCCTTGGAACTGTTTTGGCCTTAGGACCATGTGCACATTTCGAGATATCTTTTCATATTCATTTCAAATTATTTATTTTTGTTGTGTTAATACAATACAATATCTATACTTATATAAGAAGTGTGCTAAATTCCACTTAACGAGTACCGCACTCCAAGTATCTTGTAAATACTCTGCTGTTGCAATGTTCTGTTCGAGAAGCTTTTGACAAACTAAGCAAGTTCTGCCTTGTGACAAAGCCTTGCTTCCATGTTCCAAGTTGGCACAAACGCTGGCTACTGATTAATCACCCTTCACATTGCTAGAATAAAAGTGGATTTTAGGAAATGAGTGTGATGTGTTGAAAAGCGTTACGAGAGTCACTGCGCTTTTTCTTTTCCTAACAATGCTATTCTAAAACAATATGGATCGGTGTAAAACATGCACATTTAAAGATGGAGGACTTACACTCACATTGAAACATATTTACATTCCACAACAGTCTGCGAATATAAAAAGCAGCACAGATAGAGCGTCAGCGTTTTTAAAATTTAATGAGAACGTTTTCAAATATATATTGTAATAAAGGAATAGCTCAGTGGTTAAGGAAGCCGGCGGAATTCTTTCAGAGTTACAGGCTATTCGCAATGAGGTGAAGTCCACTTTCCATCCTTCCGAGGTCGGTAACATGAGCACCATCGGCTATAATAACTTCTTAACCCCAGGATTTACCAAATAGAATATTACCAAAAACTACATATACATTAAACACTTTCATATTATTACCCATCTTGACATTTGCTTTTTAGCTGCTCTTTTCCAAATCTTTATTGCTTACTGCCAAATACAAATAAAATATATAAAAAAGTATAAATAAAAATCAAAGTTTAGTAGATAGACCTCCAATGTAAAATATTATTACGCATTTTTTCATTCGGGTATACCTAAAACTAGCTTGCAAAAGCTGCAGTTCTCTTGTCTGCAGCCTTTGCAAGCCCTCCCCTTCTAACCACGCCCAGATTTTCTGTAGTTGTCCAATCACATACTTTCCAATTCAGCTCAATGAGAAGTCTGTGCAAGGCAGGCGCTCTGGGCAATTGCTGCCTCTTGAGCTTAGCTCAACTGAGCTGAACAAAACAGGAAGTAACAGGACCTGTTGTCTGATTAATTTATAAAAGTGCCGATTTCTATTAAAATGTGCACTTTTTGTAAATTTAAAGAAGACGCACTCTTCCTACATAAAGCAGTTCAGCAAGCTAAAGAACTTTAGGTGTTTGGAATGCTCCTTTTAAAAAAGAAAAGTTGTGATAGCCAGCATTAAAGGGACACTATAGTCACCTGAACAACTACAGCTTAATGTATTTGTTCAGGTGAAATCTATAGCTCCCTGCAGGCAATCTAATGTAAACACTGTGTTTTCAGAGAAAATACAGTGTTTACATTGATAGGAATACCTCCAGTGGCCGTCACTCAGATGGTCATCAGAGGGACTTCCTATCATGCATGGCCCTAAAAAAGCCATGTACACGTCAGACGTAGTAAAATATGTCTGACGTGTGCAGGAGAGAGAAGGCACTGTGTGCGCGCCTTCTCTCTCCTGCCTGTCAGCAGAGGAGAGGGGGCGGGCAAACCCAGTCAGTCAACCCAGCTCGCGGCCGCGCACTCAGGACTTCATAGGGAATGCTGCCCTATGAAGTATGTGCGCATGTGCGGCAAAGGGAAATGGAAGCGTCTGATTGCTCCCTGCTCGTGCCAGCCTATTTCGTAATTTTGACGAAATAGGGGGCGCGGCTCCACAAGGCTCCCAGTGCTGGAACCAGGTGAGTAAAATCCTCTGCTTGGAGAGTCCCTTTAAGTAAAAAGAAAGAGGTTTAGTTAAAATTTTACCTTACAGTTTTTACATTATTAGACATAAAAAGTTGGTACTCAGCAGGAAAGCCTGTCACATACGCTCAGTGATCTCTTTATTAAGGAATCTTGTACACCTGTTTTTTTATGCACACCGACTAATAGGACAAACTAATCATGTGGAAGCAACACTGCATACAAGCACACAGACATTCTCAAAAGGTTAGATGGTGTTCACACAACACTTCAGAATGACTTTCACGGTGTAATGATTGCTTAGTAAATAACCCCGATAGAGGTAATCAAATCTTAGAAACTGCTGATCTCCTGACATTTTCACATGCTAAAAAACATTCAGTGAGCTTCAGCTGTATGGGTGGAACTGCCTTGTTAATGAGAAATGTCAGAGAGAATGGTCAAACGGTTTCAGGAAGGTGAGAGTAAAAGAAATATCCAACGATTGCTTTGGAAAAAAAACATCTCTGATTGAACACCACATTGAGTCTTGAGGTCAATGGGCTACAAGACCACACCAGCTTCCACTCCTGTCAACCTAGTACAGCTAACTGACACAAGAACCGGGTAGTAGAAAATTGGAAAAACATTTCAGTTTGACAAATCTCAGTTACTACAGCAACGTGCGAGATGGTATTGTCATAATTTGGCATAAACAACAGCATGAATCCATGGGTACATTCCTTATTGGTCCAGCAGTTGGATGTTGGTAATGGTGTGATGATGTGAGCAAAAGAAAAAAACAAACACTCAAACCACAATATAGTGGGCGAGTATGTGCTGAATAGTAAATAAGTGTCTTGAGTTGTAAAGGATCATACATGGATAGGCAAGCACCAACTATGTATATACAGAACACATATATTTATTGTGCTAGTGAATTCAATAAACTAGCCTTAGAAGACTTGTGTGTAGGTAGCGGTTATCGTGTGGTGTGAACCATAACAATCCCCAAAATCGCTCAATTCCCCCCCAATCAAACTAGGAAACGTATATATGTGGTATAAAAAAGGCCACAGCTTTATTTATAAATTAACAAACAACTGTAAATAAACCAACCATAAATAATTTAGGTGTAAGTATGCTTATCTTCAAACTAGTCCTTGCCAACCGTACCACCAAAACTCTAGGGTACACCCCCCACCAAGCCATCGGCCCTCCCCCCTCGTCCAAGATACCTGGCCTTCACTTTGGCCTTCAAACTCCACATGCCAACCCCTGGCCACCTTTCCTGGCACGGAGGGCACGCCCAAATACCCAAAACATTTTCGAGGTCAGGGGAGGGACCCGACCCAGCATCTTTCTTTTTCTGTACTCCTCTTCCCAATAGGTTCGGCAAGGACCATACCCGCCGGCTGTGACAAGAAAAAATTGTTAATGACAAACAGACAAACAACGCAAAACAAACAGGGGAGGGAGGGAGGGGACTAGTTACCTTGCCGTTAAATTTAAGATGGCTGAGGTAGCAGACAAAATGTCACCTATTTATATGACCCCACCCTACTCCTTAGCTAAATCACACACCCATACTTCCACCACACCCACACATGCCTCCTATCCGGCTAGCTTTCAGCCCGCCTCCTCTGGGCCTTGTGTGTAGGTAGCGGTTATCGTGTGGTGTGAACCATAACAATCCCCAAAATCGCTCAATTCCCCCCCAATCAAACTAGGAAACGTATATATGTGGTATAAAAAAGGCCACAGCTTTATTTATAAATTAACAAACAACTGTAAATAAACCAACCATAAATAATTTAGGTGTAAGTATGCTTATCTTCAAACTAGTCCTTGCCAACCGTACTACCAAAACTCTAGGGTACACCCCCCACCAAGGCATCGGCCCTCCCCCCTCGTCCAAGATACCTGGCCTTCACTTTGGCCTTCAAACTCCACATGCCAACCCCTGGCCACCTTTCCTGGCACGGAGGGCACGCCCAAATGCCCAAAACATTTTCGAGGTCAGGGGAGGGACCCGACCCAGCATCTTTCTTTTTCTTTACTCCTCTTCCCAATAGGTTCGGCAAGGACCATACCCGCCACTAGCCCCAGCTGCATTTACGCCTAAATCAGCGGGCGCGACCCCCAAGCAACGCCATGGCCTGTTCCAACGCGTCCTGTAGCGCTAAATTAAATAAGTCCAAGCCTACGTCAGTTAGATGGACCCTGTCCGGGCGAAAATAGATTGCTGCCTCGCGCTCAAAATACGGTGTCGCACTGTTAAGCCCCCGACGCCTAGGACAAATTTGGAAACCCGCTTATTAATCTTGACCCTGCAGCGCTCAATAGCACCCTGATCGCGTGCGCACTTCCAATAGTTCCTAGAAACGATATCCGACCATATTAAACAAAGTCGTGGAAAAGCACACGCAAGCGCGCCAAATCTCGCCTGATGAGTTCCCCCAGCCCCCACGCAGGCAGGGACCCCAGATCGTTCCCCCCCAGATGCACCACCAAGATGTCCGGGGCTCCTAATAAAGTGGATAACTGCACGACCTCCGGTAATAGCTGACCCCATCTCATGCCCCGGAACCCGAACCACCGGACCTCCGCCAGCTCCCGAGGTATTCCGAGCAGTGTCCCACCCGGGCGTACCCCAGCCCGCAGGTGAGCCCAGTAGATGTACGAATGACCGATCAACCAGATCCGTCGGCCAGGCCCTGTGGAGAAAACACAAGGGGGACACCGATCAGACGTGTGGGCCGTACATAAGACCGAAACCTCCCCGATTCCCATCTGCCAATCCTCTGAATGGCCTGGTCCGAAAAACCTAAACGGGAGGCTTCAGTTGCGGCCCCAATTCGAAAAGAATGTCCCCCAAAGTCTGCACTCGAAATACCCAGTTGGTCGAGTGCCAACCGAAAGACCCGAAGAAATTGGAACCGAGAAAGGAAGGAACCGCCCCCATGAATTAGTAGAGGGCCCTCAACGTCCGGGCGACCAAGACAATAAGACTGAAAAGATGCGACAGGGCAGACAGCCGAACCCGGAATAGCGCGGAGGGTAACCCATGCCCCTTTGCCGAAGATGTCGGTTTTGGACCTTCGTACCAAAAAACGCACTGAATCCGACACCACAGACACATCGCTGAACAACAAGCCCCCCGGGATCCGTTTGCTAGGGCTCACAAGCTCACCGATTCGAAGGGCGCCGAAAAAGGCGAAAGTAAAAGCCAACTGGAACAAACGTGCCTCCAAATCTGAAAAACAAACCCTGGGTAAGACCGACGCAATGCCTACTAGCAGAGCGCCAGAGACCGGCCTCCGAGAATCCCGCAGGTGTGGGCCCTTGCACCAGCCGCGCATCGCCAGCCGAGCCATGCAGTCCTTGGTAACGTCAGGCACCTTAGTCAAGTTGAACCAGAAACTAAGACCGGATAGCTTCCCTGAAACCGTAGCCGGAGAACACCCGCTAGCCTCCCAGAACCAGAAGATCCGTAAGATCCCCTGAACCCTTGCAGAGGTCGAATCAAACCCACCTAGGTCTTGTTCCAAAGCAACCCAGTCCCCCCCATGCCTTACCGTACCGAACCCAAGTTGCCTCAGACACCGAAGACCGAATCCATTCCCTTATCCGCTCAGGCCAAGGGACCATAAGTCTCTGGGACAGGGGAGGCCTTCCGTGTCCGCTTCCGGCGCGGCCAAACGAAACACCTGCCAGTGGAAACGAGAAAGAGCATCAGCCGTGGTATTCTCCACACCAGGGATATGCACAGCGCGGCAAGTCACATTAAAAGACAGACATTGTAAAACCAAGCGCCGCAAGAGCCGAACTACAGGAGGGGAGGAGGCCGTTAGCCTATTAATGGCTTGTACAACGCCCATGTTGTCACAGTGGAACACAACACGCCTGTTCTTGATCTCTGGCCCCCAAAGATGGATAGCCACCACAATGGGGAAGAGTTCCAAGAAAGCCATGTTCTTGGTCAGGCCAGAGGTGAACCACGATTCGGGCCAGGGCTCCGCACACCATTGCCTTCCCATGATAGCCCCAAATCCCGAAGACCCCGCGGCATCCGTAAACAGGTGCAGCACCGAGTTCGTCACCTCGGGCTGCTGCCAGTAGGACCTGCCGTTGTACCCATCCAAAAAGACTGCCCATACTGCCAAGTCCTCCCTGAGCGCCTTGGTCAAGCGGACGAAGTGAGACGGTTTCAAAATCCCAGCCGTAGCGGCCGCAAGGCGCCGGTTGAACACCCTGCCCATCGGCATAATCCGACAGGCAAAGTTCAATTTGCCCAATAGGGATTGAAGTCGCTGCAACGTAATTTTTCGCAAAGTGGTCGCCACTCGCACCACCTCCCGAAGATCAGCCAATTTATCCAATGGGAGCCGACATTCACCAACAACGGAATCAATCTCGATCCCGAGAAAGCACAGGCACGTAGAAGGGCCAATTGTTTTTTCTGGTGCCAGCGGCACTCCGAACTCGCAAGCAACATCCGCTACTGCTTGCAGGAGGTGCGCGCATATCGGGGAGCGCGCAGGGCCAACACAGAAAAAATCATCCAGGTAGTGAAGCAAGGAATCGTAACCGGATTCCGCTCTAACTACCCATTCCATGAAGGAACTAAAACATTCGAAGTAAAAACAGGATATCGCACAACCCATCGGGAGGCACATGTCCACGTAATAATGACCTTCGAATATACAACCCAGGAGGTGGTGGCACTCCGGGTGAACCGGTAGGAGGCGAAAAGCCGACTCAATGTCCGTTTTTGCCATAAGTGCCCCGGGGCCAGCAGCCCTGACCATATCCACCGCCGCGTCAAAGGACGCGTAGGAAACGCGGCACAATTCAGCGGCAATGTCATCATTCACCGAGCCCCCTTGAGGATGCGATAAATGGTGAATCAGCCTAAACTTGCCTGGTTCCCTTTTGGGTACCACACCCAGTGGTGAAACCCTCAAATCGAGTAGTGGAGGCTCTCGAAAGGGGCCCGCCATGCGACCCAGCGCTACCTCCTTAGCCAATTTTTTCCTTACCACCCCCGGGTGATCGGCAACTGATCTCAGGTTCCGGCAGAAGCCGGAGACCTGCCGGGCCCGGTGAGGGATCCAAAACCCTTGTCCAAAACCCTCCAATAACAAGGCAGCCGCCTTCTTATTGCTATAACGCTTTAGCCAAGGGCGCATCGCGTCTACGTCCACCGGCGTCCTCGCCCTTAGCGCCCATGGCATCTCCTTTGTCGCCGGTCCTACCTCGCTTGAAGCATTTCGATGCTGGGTGGGAACCGCCGCACCCGGAACATTCATGCTTGAAGCGGCAGGCGGAACCGAACTTACATTGGCCGTCGTTATATTGCCAACAGTACCCAGTCCTCCGCTGAGTGGCCGACGCTGAAGATGAGGACCCAGCGCCGGCCCCCCCAAGAAAGGACGAAAGGCCCCCTTGATGCGAAGCTGGGCGGGTCATGATGGCCAACCACAAGCCGATATCCATTTGATCCCACCTCGTGGAAGGGCGAACCGCCAAACGTTGGCGGAACTGTTCATCATACCGCCACCACCCTAGCCCGCCATAAACCCGACAGGCATTCCATATCATGTCCTGGTAGCAAAATAGGGAAGAGCATTTACTGGGAGTCTTTTCACCTATCACGCTAGCTAGGATAGAAAAAGCCCTAATCCAGTTACCAAAAGTTTTCGGAATCTTCCGATACCGAAACTTCTCTTTGTCTTTTTCAGACTCTTTTGCATCTGCATCCACCCGAGGAAGATCTTCCAAAGGGAGGAGGGAAAAAATTTCAACAAATTCTCCTTTTTCTATTTTAGCCCTCAAATCAGGCGTCAGATGGAGGCCCAAAGGGCCTGACCAGCACATGTACGCTGCCCCATGCGCAGCGGGTGCTACCCCTAAACCCGAGACAACCGCGGTGACCCCCGTAGGACTCGCTGAAGAATCAGCTGTTACTAGCGGAGGCGCCGCAGCCAGAGGGATGGTGACCTGCGTAGAAGCGTCGGGTAACGCTGCCGCAACCCCCGCAACCTCACATCCTGCGGAACTAGCCCAGCCCGCCCGAAGCTGGCTATCCACGGCCGTTGGGGGGGGAGCCCCAGGGCGAGATCCCCGCTCAAGAGTTACAAGAGCATTCCTTATCGCTTGGAGCACCGAACCCCATTCTTGCGACTCGCGTGCGCCAGCGCCCCCTGATTCTGATCCGGCAAAAGCAGAATACTCACCGGCAGGAGCCGAATTGGAGGGTAGGAGCGGAACCGCGACTTGCGAGGGAACTGCGACCGCAGGAAGCACCGCACCAGACACAGCGTCAGGGACCCGGTTAGCGAGCTGACCTGGAAGAATCTGCGAAGACAGGACAGGTGAGAAAAAACCCGACCCACCCGTCCCAGGTGCTGGAAGATGCGCAGTAGGGGGGGGCAACCCTGGCAAATTAGTAGATAGGACAGGGGCACCAGAGGGTGGGACAGGGGAACCAGGGATTGGGATAGCCATGCCTGAGGTAGCCCCAGGGGGGTTACCATGGGCCCTAGGTAAAGGTGGGAGGGGGAGGGGGGAATACAAGTGGGTAGGCTGGACGGATGAGGGTAGTGTGAGTGGCTGGACGGATGAGGGTAGTGGGAGTGCAGGAAAGGCAGGCCCAGGGGAGACAGAGGGGGGAGAAGGAGAAGGGGGGGGGCTGTGACAGTTGAAAGATGGGCCTGGCGCTGGGCCCCTACCCCCCGAACACCCCAACCCCCTCCCGAAATCCCCGGTGGCCTGCGGCCCACTTACCGCCCTGGAAGGAGAGGTGGATGCAGGCCCAACCTGTGCGCGCCCTGCCCGAGATCCGGAGGGGGCAGAGCGCAAATCAGGCACCCGGCGCGCCGGCCGGGCTGGATTAGCCGACCGGGAGCTCGCGGCCGCCCTTCTGAGGGCCCGCGAGCCGATGGTAAGAGGTCCTGGGCGGCTGTCACCTCCCCGAGCAGCGGCCGCCAGACGGGCACTGCGCGACCGCCTCGGGGAGGAGGAGAGAGGCTGCAGAGATGTGCCGGCCGCGGCCACATGAGAGCTGGCGCGCGTGCCGGCACTGAGGATCCCACTCCCGCCCCTCACCCGGCCCTCTCGCGAGGAGCTCGGGGAGGAGACAGGAGGATGGCTGATAGATGCGCCGGCCGCGGCCGCGTGGGAAGCAGCCCGCGGACCGGCAGCCTGACTCCTGCCTCCAGCCCCTACCCGGCCTGCTCGCGAGGGGCTCGGGGAGGAGACAGGAGGATGGCTGATGGCAGCTCCGGCCGCGGCCGCGTGGGAACCGGCCCGCGGACCGGCAGCTGTGTTCCTGCCTCCAGCCCCCACCCAGCCTTCCTGTGAGGGGCTCGGGGAGGAGGCAGGAGAATGCCTGGTGTCAGCGCCGGCCGCGGCCGCGTGGGAACCGGCCCGCGGACCGGCAGCTGGGCTCCTACTTCTGGCCCCCACCCGGCCCTCCCGTGAGGGGCTATAACGGGTGGGGGGACGCGCCCGGCGGCGCGGAGCTCCATGGCTGCCGGGAGGGGGAGCAGCTACCACAGAGGCACCCTGCAGCCTTGCCAGCTGGGCCTGCAGGTGCCTGCCACCGTCCTGGAGGGCCTCAGCCCTAAGGGCAGCAAGGATGCCTTCAATATCCATGCTCCTGGCCGTGAGGTAAGCAAAGTAACTACGGGCTAGCACAGGGGACTAGTTACCTTGCCGTTAAATTTAAGATGGCTGAGGTAGCAGACAAAATGTCACCTATTTATATGACCCCACCCTACTCCTTAGCTAAATCACACACCCATACTTCCACCACACCCACCACACCCACACATGCCTCCTATCCGGCTAGCTTTCAGCCCGCCTCCTCTGGGCCTTTTCCGCTATCTCATATTGGGAGTGTGGGGTTGTCCGATAAAGTGCTTTAATTGGTACTTGCTTTATTAATCTGCTAATTTTAGCGCGGATCTTACCCAGTTCCCAATTAAATATAACAAATAATAAAAAATAATTAAGGTTATTAAGAGTCATCCACGGTAGATAAGAGTAACTTAATTGGGGATCAGGTGCTCTCAAAAACACAATCGCTATAAAGAGAGGGGCCAGTCATAGTCCTTACTTCTGAGATAAAATGTTATATATGCAGGGCCGTCTATAATATGAATAGGACCCCGGGCAAAGCCTTTTCTTGGGCCCCCTGGGCCCTGTCACTGCACCCTCCCTCCCCATTACGCCCAACCCGCAATCACACTGACAGACATACTGACACATACACACACAGACAGACACATTAAAACATTCGCAGATACATACTGACACACACATACACTGACACAAAAATATATACTGGCAAACATTGACACACATTCAGACATACTGATACACACACAGACACATACATACTCACAGACACATACACTGACAGATATACTGACACAGACACACACAGACACATACACTGACAGGCGTATTGACATACACAGACATACTGACATACACACACACACACTGGAACACAGTGAGACATACTGACATACACACACAGACATACTGACATACAAACACACAGACATACACACAGTATGTCTGTGTGTGTTAGTATGTCTGTGTGGTGTATGTCAGTATGTCTGTGTATGTCAGCATGTCTGTGTGTGTATGTCAGTATGTCTGTGTGTGTTAGTATGTTTGTGTGTGTATGTCAGTATGTTTGTGTGTGTATATGTCTGTGTGTGTATGTCAGTATGTGTGTGTATGTGTGTCAGTGTGTGTGTGTCAGTATGTCTGTGTGTCTGTGTGTGTATGTCATTATGTCTGTCATAGACACACACAGACATACTGACATACATACACAAACAGACATACTGACACAGACATACTAACACACACACACAGACATACTAACACACACACATACTAAAACACACACAGACATACTAACACACACACACACACACACACATACAGACATACTAACACACACAGACATACTAACACACACACATACTAACATACATTTAGCCACCCTCCAGGTTCTTACCTTTTTATGGAGGGTGGTTTCCCTGGGGTCCAGTGGCAGGCTGAGGCAGATGGGAGTTCTTCTCTGGAACTCCCCTCCTCCCTGCCTTCCTCCTCCCGCGCGGCTATCTTCGGTGGGAGGAAGTGACACGCGGTACTCACTTCCTCCCAGCCGGTACAGGAAGGGGCCCGGTCGCGCTGTTTAAGCGTCACAGCGCCCGACCGGGCCCCTTCTGCCACATGCCACAGGGTGGCCCTTAGTGCATGGGCCACCCGGGGGCCTCCTTGGTTGGCGGGCCGGTGCGGCCGCCGGGTACATGGGGGCTGCTGAAATCGCGGGGCCCACGGGGCAGCTGCTCTGGGGCCCCCCCAGGAGCAACTGGGCCCGGGGCAGCTGCCCCGTTTGCCCCGCGCTAAAGACGGCCCTGTATATATGAAACGTTGTCTGAAAACAGCCAAGGTACACAGTGAAATGGGGATAACCCCTAGTGAAAATGGATACAAAACAAAGGAGATGTGTACCTTTAAGGTAGGGAGAGGACTAGTCGGGGCCTGTACCTCGATTACTTTAATATACATATCTTTACAATATCGGCTGATACTGTTGAGAACCCTCATTTGCCGACATACTGTGATATATTCTGTATGTAGCAGCCTTCTAACACGCTACTTAGGCTGCTCCATTTTATCTCAGTAATTACCAATATTTCTTTATCTTTTTACTCATTGTAACTGGCATCTGTACCTCTTCCCTCCCCCCCCCTCCTTCTTTCCTTTTGCGCAGACGTGCGCTAGGATTAGGTTAACGTACAACAACCCAAATCAGAGTTTATCCTTTATATACTATTATATTTCTGTGTTTCACTCTTATTATAATCAGAGTCTAGCTCATATATATACCAAGATCTCTGTGTTATTCCAAGATTTCTGTGTTATTTTTAATTATTACCTATCGTTCAATAAACTTGTTTTTTATTTTTTGGACCCTGTGGTCCTTTTTAGATGAGCCTGAATTCTACACATTTAGTATAGTAGTCTCAGGCCCCTACTAGTCCTCTCCCTACCTTAAAGGTACACATCTCCTTTGTTTTGTATCCAAAATGTTATATATATTCCAGGACAGTAACATAGAAAAGCCTCTCTCCCTGGTACACTAACTAGATAGTGGTTTGAGTGTTTGTTTTACCTTTTGTTACAGTTTAGGGCCTAAGACATAGCTGGAGTGTCCCTACTGGTGTATAGATCCTAGGTAGTGTGTTCTTAGGTATCGATTTATCTGTCTGGTTTGTGTGATGATGTGAGAAGCATTTTTTGCAACATTTAATTCCAACTGAGCATCAGTCGTATGGTCGTATTGTTTCTGACCATGCGCTTCTTTCTCTCAAGAAATAATTCCTTTATATAATGTTTTTTCACCATTACTGACATCTGCACTAATATATGAATCATTTTTTATTAACAATGTATAGTTGTATTTTTCAAGGTTTTTATTATTGTTATACCTTCTTTCTGTATGTAGGCAATATATATATTTTTAATATACACCTTTACTTTAAATATTTTCAACACCTTTGTTTTATCATATATTATGTATATATGTAATTCTTATGCACTTTTTGATATGATTAATGCTTTTTTATTGACATCTACTGTTGTCTCAAAATCCCTGACATCAGGCACGCAAAGAGGACATTCATATTGTATAATTAATCTTTTTGGAAGAGATGTTTAATAGGGACACATATGTGGAGTAATCTCCTGGACCTCTGTAATGACAGACACTATCCTGCATAGTAGGTGGAACGCATGTGCGTACCATTTTCGGAGAGAACCGGAAGTGCGTCACCACTAGGTGGAACGCATATGCGTTTCACCGACGGATGAAACGAAAACCGGAAACACGTCAACCGGAAGTGACGACGGAACCCGGAAGACATGAAGACCGAACAGATGTCCCGCATTTCCCTATCACAAAGGGGTACAAAAGGATGAGAGGGAACAGAACACCTTTAGGAGCAACTGAGGAAGCCCATATATTGGGCGAAACGCGTCTTGCTTGATTCTCCCAGAGTGGACGATTGACTTTTTGTCCCATAGTGGACTAATTTATATTAAGAGACTTTCATTTGTTTTTCATATATTTTATCTTCTACTTTTACCCCAAGTGGGATTGTATTTTTGATGTATTTCCTTTTTTATTAAAGAAGAGTTTCTTTTTATGGGTATGGTCCCTTCTTCTCAACCATTATAAGGAATACAGAACCAGCTGCCACACGGAGAGGGAGTGGGAACCCTTACAATTATCCCACAGGCGTCTGAATTTAGCCAGTTTCCTTTGGCTCTTGGTTTGTGAGTACTAACTACAAATTATACTTAAAGTCACCATTGTGCTCTACGATATTGCACTAGATTTTGCTTCCTCTGTTTTTACAGTTCTTATTATACCCTATATGCCTTTGCACAACGAACCAAGATACTCCACCTACTCTGTATGTATGCATGTGCTTGAACTTTTATGTGAATTGAGGGGTTACCACATAGGTGTTTGTGAGTTATTTGGTGTAAGTTGAGATCACCCGCTGAAACTCAGTATCTGTATTATTTAGTGTTTAGAAATAGCTGACTTGCTCTGCCTGTGCTGATAGGTTGCTGAATTGACTTTAACTCTTTCACTCCCAATTAATTCAAATTATTTGCCAACAAAATACATTAATATTGTACACTAGTCTTTAAATCCATTATGTTGTCATTTTTTATTTTTTTCTCTACCTATTAAATAAAGATCAATAAAGCCTTTTTGATTGTCAAAAAAAAACAATCAATTATTGAACGCTGACATTAAAAATAAACAAATTACTCTCTAGAACACAAAAAAAACACGTTTATTTTGGTAGTGTTTTCGGTTTGTTTGTCTTTTTGGTTTTTTTTTACGTAGGACTTGGTCGTAAAGGGGGTTAATGAAAAGATGACTAAGAGATTTTATTTTCTGAGACAGCTATTTCACCCATCATTGAGTAAGTTCAACCTTTTAAAGTGTTTTGGATGAAATAACTCGCAAGAGATTTCTTCTCTTCCCTCTCTGGCCAGAAACAGCAAGTTTTTCACTGGCAATCAATGCATTGCAAACCATTAACAGTTACTGTGCACAAACAACGAAACATATATATAGGATACGTTGACCTTGCAGGATTATGCAATGTATGTTCATATACTGCAACTAAACCCCCATTATTTTTGCCTAAGTCAGATGTTTTTGAAAAAAAACCTATTACCGATAATTTTTTTTGAGCTTTGAAATTGGTGTTTAGTGAGTGTGCTGAACCTTGTATGTTTTATATATATACATATATATCATTTTTTTTTAAATGGTTACAGGCTGCTAACCAATAATTATGAAGCTTAAAGCATGCTATATTGTTGAAGACAAATCTCATGTTTTATCTACGCTTGGTTTTGTCCCTTGCATTTGTGAAACCACGGAGCAACGCAGGGAGGAGTGGGCCTTGACAGAGCCAGGAGTAGGCAGGTGAAGTTCAGGTCAAGGGGCTGTCCTGTGGTTGTGCTAGGGGGCGTGGGTTAGAGGGGAAGTTAAATAGCGGCCATTTTAGAGTAAGTTCATTCTAACTTGAGCCTTTCTTACCTGTAAATTGTTGCAGGTCAGCTGGGCTCTTCTTTTCTTCTTTTTCAGGTGCAGCATGGCGTCCTTGGAAGAAATTCTGTCGGGTGTGCGGTCCGTGGTGAAGGAGAAGGGCATGGCGTGGCTGCAGGAGCAGCTGGGGGTTCCGAGCACGTCTGCTCCCCCCCATGCGGTGCCGGACCGGAGGCCAGAGAGGAGAGCTAGGCCGCCCCAGCGGCTTAGTCCTGGAGCGGGTCTAGCAGCACGACGGAGGAGGAGCTCGGCGGGAGGCAGTGCGCAGCGGAGTGGTGCGGCAGCCGGAAAGCAGGGACGTGGAGCTGGTCGTCGGCCGGGACCGCCAGCCAGGCGCAGCGCCAGGGCGGTGAGGTTGCAGGCCAGGAGGAGGCCTCCCTTGAAGAGCGCCCCCTGCCGGATGGTGACGGGAGGGCAGGCGGAGGTGTCAGACGGTGCTGGAGTGGAGCAGGACGTTGGGGATTCGGCTGTAAGGCCCAGGAGCAGTCCAGGATGTCCCGGTGAGTCGCCCCCTGGGGGCAGCACTGAGGGGCAGGGGGGACTGAGAGGTGCTGGCAGCGACAGGACAGCGGTCTCACAGGTCATGGAGGGGGACCAGGTCAGCAGGGCACAGCAGGAGGCGGCTGGAGTTAGGTGCAGGAAGGATGGCGCTGCTGATTTAAGGGACCAGAGGAGCATGGCCAGGAGCGTGGGAAGGAGGGGAGACGGGCACAGCATCAGTATGTCAGGGGACACAGGCGAAATGAGGAGCGGCAGTATGGAGCGAAGTGGAGCCAGGCGAGCAGGTGTGCAGGCAGGGAAGAAGACGGACGCAGCAGACACCGGGCGGCAGGTGACTGGCCGGGAGGACGGTGGCATCCAGGACAACAGTGGGCGGGCGGCCATTAGGGGTCGCTCCCAGGAACAGCGGGATAGGAGGAGCGCCGGCAGTGGGAATGGCGGAGGACATCAGCGTGGAGGGGCGGAATGGCGGGACAGCAGGATGGGTTCTACAGGCAGAAGGAGACGTGGGGACAGGAGCCCAGCGGGGAATCGGAGCAGTAGGAGGAGGTCCGCTTCCAAGGATAGGTGGCTGAGGCACCGGTGCAGTGAGTCAGGGTCGTCAGAGAGGAGCTACGCTGCACAAAGGAGGAGTAGAAGTGAGCGGGAGGGACGATACAGGCGGGGGAGTTGGGATGACAGGTCTGATCACGGGGATGAAGGGCGGGTCAGGCTGCAGTCGAACAGACCACCCAGGCTGTATTTTCCTTGCGGGCTGTTGAGTAGGAGGCCCACGAGATCAACGCACGAACAGGCGGGCAGGAGTCGGCATCCCCTGGTTCCTTCTGGGTCGGCTGATGCTGTGGAAAAGATGGCGCCCCCGCGGCCAGCAGCGGCCGGGGGCCTGAGCGGTGAGTCTCCAACTGCACCACACTCGGGAAGTTTACTAGGATGTTTAAGATCACTGTTAAAATCCTGGTCTGGGGACGGGGGGTCACCGACACACTTTGAGAAGGTGTGGGCTGCGGATGGCGGTCGGGAAGCGGGGGTGAAGGCCGCAGCATTAGCAGCGCCAAAGGGGGGTGAGGTCACCACGGGGACGGGTCATGGAGCGACAGGGGGGCGAGGGAGAGCACGTCGATCTCTGCGGGGAAGTAACAGATGCGGCGCGGCAAAACGTGCATGTGTCTTTTGCGGGGCCGCTGGGGTGCCACTTAAAGGTAGAGGTTAAGGATAAAATATGGAAAGGGGAATTTGTGGAAATATTTTCCCTGCTTCCCCTGGAGGAGTTTTTAGATTTGAAAGAAGAGGATAAAAAGGATGCGAGAAAAGAGGCGGAGGTATCGGAAGATACCCATGTCTTTTGTGAACTGGTTGAGAGCTTTTTGTATCTTGGCGAGCGTGATCGGGGAAAAATACCCTGGTCGCTGTTCGCAGCTTTTTTGTTATTTAGACGGGATAGGGGATGCATATTGGACCTACGGGGGTTTGGTGGAAGTATGATGAACAATTTTGGGGGGAAATCCGTCCATGCGGTGGGACCAGATGGACCTGCCTTTGTGGATGAGGCTGATGATGGTACAGAAGAGTGCCCCCTTTCTCGGAGCGGCCGGCACGGGCTCATGTACCGTGTCGGCGGGCCAGAAGAAGGGTTTCTGCTGGCTCTACAATGAGAGCCAATGCAAATGGGGTGCATCATGCAGATTCAAGCACGAGTGCTCCGGTTGCGGGGGTAATCATGGAGTCTCCAGGTGCTTTTGGAAGGGTAAGCCGAACTTGGGAGGGGGGGGCGCCGGCGCATCAACCGCTGCGGCTGCAGCTGGGGGCGTCGCCGTGAAGGTAGGCGCGATGCTGCCTTGGTTAAAAATATACGATAACCAGGAGGTGGCGAAGTTTTTACGGCTAGGTTTTACGGAAGGTTTCAGGATTCCGTTTCAAGAAAGGGCTTCGGGTGAGTTATGTAAAAATCTTCGGTCAGTGGGGGAACATATGTTATGTAAGGAAGTGCAATTAGGGAGGATGGCGGGACCATTCGCTTCCCCGCCGTTAGTTGGTTTGCGAGTGTCTCCACTCGGGGTAGTCCCCAAGAAGGAGGTGGGTAAATTCCGTATGATACATCATTTATCGTACCCACAAGGTGCATCGGTTAATGATGATATCGACGAGGCCCTGTGTTCTGTTTCCTACACATCATTTGACAAGGCTGTTGAGTTGGTCAGGAAAGCAGGACAAGGGGCACTGATGGCGAAATTGGATGTGGAAGCAGCATTTAGGCTGCTTCCCATACACCCGGATTGTCATCACTTATTGGGGTGCTATTTCGACGGGGGGTATTTTGTGGACTTATGCTTGCCTATGGGTTGTGCCATCTCGTGTGCTTACTTCGAGAGGTTTGGCACTTTTTTGGAGTGGGTCGTACGACGGGAGACTTCTTTATGTACTCCCCAAGCAGGACGTCCTGAGCTCCCACATCTCCGCAGGACAGGCTTGACCCTCTTCCTCTGCCTCCGGCGCCGCCTCCCGAAAACGCTCCCACTGTAAGCGAGACAGCGTATCAGCGACTACATTGGTGAGCCCCGGAATATGCAGAGTGCGAAACACAATATTAAATGACATGCACAAGAGTACCAATTGCCTCAACAACCGTACCACTTGCCATGAGGAAGCGGATAATCCGTTGATGGTCTGTACCACTGCCATGTTATCTGAATTGAACACCACCCTCTTATTGGCTAACTCCGGACCCCATAATTCGTTCCGTATAGGCGCGGCGACCGAAGCGGCTCGCTTGGGCTTAGGGGATGAGCAGATTAGACGGATCGGGAGATGGGAATCCCTCAGATTTCGCTCTTATGTGCGGCCGGATAGGCTGGTGTGAAGTGGTGGTTGATTGAGGGTGTTTGGGGGGTGCATGTGCTGCTTCATCACTGTTATGTTTTATTTTAGGTTGGACGGTGTAGATAATTGGCCATTCGTATATCCATTGGGCAAGGAGGAGGGCCGCAGTTAGAAGAAACGGAACACAGCTGGGCTTTCCTGAGGATCGGGTGGCATTATTCTGGTTCGGTTATCGGCGGTTCGATTGGCAGCACATTAGTACGGCACTGTTTCGGAAGGTAGCGGAGGAGGCCTTACCGAACGTGGTGGTAGTTCACGGGGGGGGGGGAAACGACTTAGGTTTGGTCCCCCAACGTGAACTGGTTAAGCGTATGAAGCAGGATGTTGACAGACTGAGGGGGCTTATCCCTGGCGTGAAAGCTGTATGGTCGGAGATGGTACCTCGTTTATGCTGGAGATACGCCAGGGATGCGAAGGCAGTTTCTCAATGTCGGGGTAAGGTGAACAGGACCATGGCGGTGTTCATTCGAAGGTTAGGAGGAGTGGTGGTGCGGCATCGGGAATTGGAGGAAAGATTACCCGGTTATTTTCGTGCTGACGGAGTGCACTTATCGGATGTTGGTTGTGACCTTTTTAATTTAGGTTTGCAAGACGGGATAGCACAAGCCCTGTTTCTGTGTGGTGGGGGTCGCACATGTCCTTAAGGGGTCAAGGCAAGTGATGTGGTGGAAAAGGTCTTGGTTAAACTGGAAGTTTGGTGGGTTAAGAAATTGGTAGGCCAAGGTCTAGGCTGGAGTAGGCCGGAAGTTAAAAGTATGGAGGTAGGTTCGAGCCCATCGGTGGCTACGAACCAAGGGGTGTAGGGGTGTCTGGGTACACCCCTGCAGTTAGACAAATGGAGGTGGGGCCTCTTGGTAGGCCGTTGAGTTACGTGTATGTATTATTGGTTATGCTAATGTTTGTTTTGGTAGGGTCATTGTCGGGGGTATGATACAGGAGAGAGCGTAACGAAAGGAGTACTGTTGACAATGACCCTAAATTGTTAATTTATATATTGATATTTATTAATAAAGCTGTGGACTTTATACTCCAACAGAACTTTTGGTGTCTGCGTGTTATTAAAGTTATGGTTGGCACATGCCGAATAACGACTGTGCAATAATGTCATGAAACCACGCAGCAACGCAGGGAGGAGTGGGCCTTGACAGAGCCAGGAGTAGGCAGGTGAAGTTCAGGTCAAGGGGCTGTCCTGTGGTTGTGCTAGGGGGCGTGGGTTACAGGGGAAGTTAAAAATCGGCCATTTTAGGGTAAGTTCATTCTAACTTGATCCTTTCTTACCTGTAAATTGTCCCTCCCTCCCACCCTATGAGTTGGTAGTAGTTCCCGTTTGGTCACAGCGGCGGAAAAAGGTCTTGGTTAAACTGGAAGTTTGGTGGGTTAAGAAATTGGTAGGCCAAGGTCTAGGCTGGAGTAGGCCGGAAGTTAAAAGTATGGAGGTAGGTTCGAGCCCATCGGTGGCTACGAACCAAGGGGTGTAGGGGTGTCTGGGTACACCCCTGCAGTTAGACAAATGGAGGTGGGGCCTCTTGGTAGGCCGTTGAGTTACGTGTATGTATTATAGGTTATGCTAATGTTTGTTTTGGTAGGGTCATTGTCGGGGGTATGATACAAGAGAGAGCGTAACAAAAGGAGTACTGTTGACAATGACCCTAAATTGTTAATTTATATATTGATATTAATTAATAAAGCTGTGGACTTTATACTCCAACAGAACTTTTGGTGTCTGTGTGTTACTAAAGTTATTGTTGGCACATGCCGAATAACGACTGTGCAATAATGTCATGTGTCGATGTGGGTATGTGCAGTGATTTATATGTGAACACACGCCAACAGACTAAGTATACAAGGCCAGAAAATTATAATCTATTATCACCAAATTATGTAAACGTCCATTTGTACCCGCTGGAAATGGTAATAACAGGAGTTACCGACAAATCGTGGCCTGGGTCGGACAAGGTTAAGCGATGCTTTGCGGAAAATAATAACACAGGCTTATTTAATTCATTCAATTGTAGTTGGCCAATGTTGATAACTCACCTTGGCACTGCAGATGTTTGAGCACTACGTTTCCCATAATACTCAGTCAGCTTACAGCCTAGCTGAACAACATGGTAAATAGCCTACGAAAATCTGCAATGCCAAGTGTAGCTGTCGCTGCTTTGTACAATTGCACACATCATTTGTATACCTAATCTTTCAGCAATTTGTGGATCCTTTCCTCCTGCGAAAATCATTCATTGTCCCTAATTCCCCACTTCTGATTAATCCTGGCTCTCAAAGGGTTTAATTGCCTGTGGTAATTAAATGGCTGTTAACGAACATAGGACCCATCTGCCAGCACTTCTTATGCTTCTACACCCAGCAGTAACATAAAAGCACTTGGATTATAATTGCTTGTATTCGTAATATAGCTGAAGCATGTTTGTTTTTTTCATGTAGTCACCCCCAGGGGCCATCCTCTTGCAGCATGTAATTATTGATTAACCCTTCACGAGCATGGGAAGCAGTGAGAGGCTGAAGTCTAGTATTTCTGCGCAGAGAGATTGTCGCAGGCTTGCTGGTACGTTTAAAATATTCTGTAAAATAAATAAAGCTATGTTTGTGATAAAAAAGGGGTTGCAATGTGCAGAATATTTGGAACCATTTTATGCCTCTCTGAGGTATGTGTTCCCATAGCAACAGGCATCCACTGAGGAATTTAAAGTCTTTGACCATTATTCCTTCCAAATTCCAAGATTCTAACTGACAGCTGCTGTGTTCTACATTGAACACTACGGAGAATGCAATAGACGAGAGTTGTAATGGCCTCATTACCTGTTACTGATCAATCCAGGCTGTCTGTACATCCCATCACAGCATATGTCCTAAATGGCTATTATTTACAGGTGTTCTGGAAGTATTTGAAACCTTGCAACATTTTAGAATTTTATTGATGACTGTACTCCAGTATGCCCACGTGATGACCCTACCTTTTAAAATATTGCTCACCCACTTTTACTTCTAATGTATTTATTCTTTGAAATTGTTGGTACAATATCTCTAGCATATTTGTAAAACTACAGTTGTCCACTTAACATCCCAAATCCCAAAATGGATCTTTATAGGTAGCACATAAACCTCACTCATAACCCATCGCCTGCCACCACACGCTGTCCCTTGGGGTAGACATAGACTTATCTTCCATTTGATGCAATACTGCAGGTACAATCCATGCTGTTGCCAATGGGATTATGGGTAATAGTAGGGCTGATACTGAATTATAAAAAGCCAGGGTAATTTTTTAGACCCTATCTGCTGTGAGCTCTTTCCAATGATGGAATTTCCAAATGTTAAATTTTTTTCTCTTATGTCACTCTCAGTGATGTCAGGTAGTATCTGGTGACATCATGTCCTGTGATGTCACACATTTATATAATGAATTATGCAAATTAGCATGGCTGATATTGTTTTTACAAGAAAAGGTGGCAACACTATGTATAAGGCAAGTGCTCTCTTCTTGCCTGTGATCCATTACCAAAATTTGTGCATAATATGATTGTAAATATACCTAAACATTCAGACAGTGATCTTAATATCAGGCATAGGTATATAGATAGTGATGTCCCGAACGGTTCGCCGAACGGTTCGCGAACGGTTCGCCACGAATGGTTCGCCACGGACTCATCATTGAGTAAACGTTGACCCTGTACCTCACAGTCAGCAGATTCCCAGACCCTCCCACCTCCTGGACAGCATCCATTGTGAAGCTGCATTCTTAGTGAGCTGTCCAGGAGGTGGAAGGGTCTGGGAGGGAGGGTCTGCTGCTGATTGGATGGAATGTGTCTGCTGACTGTGAGGTACAGGGTCAAAGTTTACTCAATGATGAGTCCGTGGCGAACCGTTCGTGGCGAACCGTTCGCAAACCGTTCGTGAACCGTTCGGCGAACAGTTCGGGACGTCACTATATATAGACACATCTTTTCACAGAAATAACAAAGTCAATCGTGCTTATGGCTACAGACAAATCAAGCATAAATTGAAGCAATCACTGTATGAATTGGTGTCAACTTTCTGCTGATTGGCTCACTTTAAAATTTTGTCCAATAATTTTTCTGTAGCCCCAAGTAGAAAAAGCATGTAAAAGGGAGATATATTAAGCTCCTTTTTTAAGATGAAGCATGTAATGCTCTATAATCTCCATAAAATCTTCCATTGATTGTTTTCTCCTTTACTAACCTCTTTTTTTATCGAATATCTTAACTAGGCTTGATCCTCGTTTGCCCTCTCCAATATTCCATTGATGTTCTTCAACACATTTAGATTGTGATTTCAACATTTTCTTCAACATTCTCAGATATCATCCAGGGGTCTCCAATACAATAACATGTGGGCATTTATCACGCATTATCACAATGATAATTGGACAGAATTGGAAGCCGTCCGGGAGTAAATTCAGTCGAACTAAATTTCCACAATTTGGTTTGACCACACTTGCCATTTCAAGTAAAAACTATAAGTACAATAATCTTCTATTAGAGCAGGTTTGATAACCAATTCCACGGGAGAAAGGGTTACCCCAAGTCCGCAACAGATTTGTACAATATACCCCAATAATTAATTGATATTTATTTAGGTTATTACATTTATATTATGTCATAGATGTATGCAACCATTGCCCCATGCTGCTTGTTCTGTTCGAAGGCAAATATTGCAGATTTCTGTAAGTCTGTTGGCAAAAAGCAGGTGAAAGTTATTTAGTACATTTGCCTACTATTAAGTATTTCCCCTAGTATATCCACCTGTATTCAAATTTTCATTGGATTCGTCTTTATAAACTTGTGCATTGCAAATTTAGTTAACATTTGTTTATTTTTACAAAATGTTGCTTTAACTGCGGCTTGGCTTGTAACAAACGATCTTTCACAGATTCCAATGGCTTCCAATTCACCAGTGAACTGTGTTTAAATTCCGTATTCTTGTCTATAAATTACCTACACCTTCTTCTACTTTACTTATCTCCTTCGATGTTCATTGCACTGTCTATAACCCTTATCCTTCAATTCTAATGCACTCTTTACTTATTCTTATTCTTCGTTTTAGTCCCCTATGACTGTTGTTATATCCTACCCGCTAAACCTTTTAAAGCTTATTTATTAAAAATCTCATCCCCAATCCGTCTTACAATCCACCACTATGCCACTCTTTCTAATAGGAATCGATTTATCTTGTTTAGTTTCTTTATTTTACTTTATTTTACCACCAGTATTTTTCACCCAATCAGTTGCGTTTTTTTCTTCCAAACGGCCAGCATTAATCTAATTTAATTGTGTCTGATTTTATAACATGTCTAATCTTGGTTTACTGATTTGCCTTTACTTTTTAGTGTATATATAACAGAGTTTTTTTGTTGTTTTATTACTGTGAATTATCCCCGAACACAGAATCAGTCTCTCGGTATTGTGTAGCAACACTGTATGTTGCATGGATACCTATCAAACTAGTCCATTAGCATAGTCTACAGGGACAAATTCTGGTCCATGTCATAGGTGTAGAGCAACCAAGGTTGTAGCGAGGGCAGCAACATAACCTTGAAGGGCATAGTGCCTGCCCGTCATCCTTGCTTGCTTCATTAAGATGAGGATGTGTAATCTGCAATTCTGGGAAATCATCGATTTTCTTACAAACTAAACTTCAAAGGGCTTCAAGTTTAGCTTGCTCAAATATATGAACTTTCTAGATCTGGGGTAATAGACAATATCTCTCCAGTGCGGATGGTACATGAAGTCCCATGTTGCTTAGCAATTGGACTGGCCGTGTGTCTGTGGCTGGCTGAGCTTCATCAGAGTCCTATTTACACAATAAGTGATAGACAGCTCGTTGGCTGCTGGCATTAATCTACAGAATTTTCAGGTATGAGATTACTCTAAATCTGTAGCCCCACAGTGCTAAGTCCATCTTTCCCAGATATACTGTCCCCAGCGGATGGCTAGAGAAGGGGGCAGAGGGGCATTTGTCCTCTTACCCCTAGTATAGAGAGGTCTGTGGTCTGTGGCTTCACAGCTTAGAACTAAATATCCTATTATATATACTTTGGTTATTATTGTATCCCAGTTATATAGGATTCGTATAAGACATGTATTATAGAATTAAGAAGATTTTTCTAAATGCCTACATACTTATTAACCCTTTATAGGAACACGTGGTGGGAGGCACCATAGCAAAGTGACTGTGTAATACAAAAGCAAATATACAAAAACAAGTCCTGCACTCAAACTCCCACTACTCCTGGGCAGCAGCAACGACCATGGTACACATCAGCCCAATACAAAAACCAAATATAAGTTACCTGCACACTATCCCAAATCCCAACGCATATTTAGACAAATGGAGGTTTTCTGTTTCACTCCAACGGCCATTAGGTGTAAGCCCACCTGCTACCTGCTACCTCTAGGCAAACCTTGTCTCATTTCTTTTGATTTTATTGTACGAACTGGGGCTGATGTGTACTATGGCCATTGCTGCCGCCCAGGGGTAGTGAGAGTCTGAGCGCATGACTTAATTTGTGCATTTGAATGCGCTGGTATGGCCTCATGTTGGGCTATGTTTCTAGTTGCCCCCCAGACCAAAAGTAGCTGTCCCTCACCGGCTGTCCCTTTTCCACTGAGTGATGATCGGTACTCGGATACTATAGAAGTTGTTGTTGAAATAGAATATTGATGCATACTTTGGTGTATGATACGGTTTAAAGATATTATTATTATTATTATTATTATTATTTATATAGCTCCGTCAAATTCCGCAGTGCTTTACAACGGACATGTAGTTGTAACCAGACAAGTTGGACACACAGGAACAGAGGGGTTGAGGGCCCTGCTCAATGAGCTTACATGCTAGAGGGAGTGGGGTAAAGTGACACAAAAGGTAAGGATAGTATTAGACTAGTGACAGTTGCAAGAGAGGAATCAGTTGGGAGCTATTAACAGTTTAATTGATACGCTTTTATGAAGAAGTGGGTTTTTAATGATTTTTTTGAAGGAGTGGAGACTGGGTGAGCATCTAACGGAGGAGGGAAGCGTGTTCCACAGGAACGGTGCAGCCCTCGAGAAATCTTGAAGGCGAGCATCAGAGGTGGAAGTACGGACAGAAGATAGACGTAAGTCTTCAGCAGATCGTAAGGGCCTAGACGGGACATACTTGTGTATTAGGGAGGATAGATAGGTGGGAGCAGCATTATGTACAGATTTGAAAGCAAGAACCAGAATTTTAAATTGAGCCCTATATCTTACAGGAAGCCAATGTAGGGACTGACAGAAGGGTGAGGCGTAGGAGGTGTGGGCGGACAGGAAGATGAGCCTCGCCGTCGCATTCATTATGGAATGTAACGGCACAAGTTGGGAGCACGTAAGACCACTGAGAAGCGCATTACAGTAGTCAAGGCGAGAGAGGACAGTGGAATGGGCCAGCACCTTAGTCGCATCTGGCGTTAAGTAGGATCGGATGCGCGCAATGTTTTTGAGATGGAAATGACAGGATTTGGCGATAGATTGAACACGAGGCTTGAAGGAGAGGTCAGAGTCAAAGAGAACACCTAGGCAGCGAGCCTGCTTGGTGGAGCTGATGGTAGCACCGTTGACTTGGAGGTAGACAGAGACATGAGTAACACTTGAGGGAGGAAAGACCAGAATTTCAGTTTTGGTCAAGTTTAGTTTAAGCAAGTGGGCAGCCATCCAGTTAGAAATAGCATAGAGGCAGTCAGAGACACTAGTCAAGAGGGACGGGAATAGATATGCATAATTGTGTGACATCATGTGCACTGACCTGTAATAAACTGTAAATCTTTTCAGTGTCCAATAACATTGTAATATTTGTAATGATACATGTAAAGATGTGTACCAGTATTAGATAGTGTACATTTCTTCAATGATGTGTAATAAAGTGTGATGTTGTGCATTACTGCTTGAAAATGTGTAAATATGTGCAATTATGTGCAAAAATGCAAACATGATTATCAGTGTGTGATAAAGGCAAAATATGTAAATTGGTGCTGAGTAAAGATATTCAACCGCACACGATAAAGGGTGAGTATGGTGCATGCTAGTGAAGTGTAAATATGGGAACTAGGGTGGGATAAAATGTAAACATGTGTATAGTGTGGGATAAAGTGTACATATGGGCACTAGTGTGGCAAAAAGTGTAAATACAGCACTAGTGTGGGATAAAATGTAAATATGAGCACTAGTGTGGGATAAAGTGTAAATACGGGCACTAGTGTGAGATAAAGTGTAAATACAGGCACTAGTGTGGGATAAAGTGTAAATATGGGCACTAGTGTGGGATAAAGTGTAAATACAGGCACTAGTGTGGGATAAAGTGTAAATATGGGCACTAGTGTTGGATAAATTTGCAATAGTGTGGGATAAAATATAAATATGTGCACTAGTGTGGGATAAAGTGTAAATATGAGCACTAGTGTGGCCTAAAGTGTAAATATGGTTAATAGTATGGGATAAAGTGTACATATGGGCACTAGTGTGGGATAAAGTGTAAATACGGGCACTAGTGTGGGATAAAGTGTACATATGGGCACTAGTGTGGGATAAAGTGTAAATACGGGCACTAGTTTGGCATAAAGTCTAAATATGGGCACTAGTGTGGGATAAATTGTAAATACGGGCACTAGTGTTGGATAAATTTGCAATAGTGTGGGATAAAGTATAAATATGTGCACTAGTGTGGAATAAAGTGTAAATATGGGCACTAGTGTGGGATAAAGTGTAAATATGGGCACTAGTGTTGGATACATTTGAAGTAGTGTGGGATAAAGTATAAATATGTGCAATAGTGTAGGATAAAGTATAAATATGTGCACTAGTGTGGAATAAAGTGTAAATATGGGCACTAGTGTGGGATAAAGTGTAAATATGGGCACTAGTGTTGGATACATTTGAAGTAGTGTGGGATAAAGTATAAATATGTGCACTAGTGTAGTGTGGGATAAAGTAAACATGTGTAAATATGTACATATGGGCACTAGTGTGGCAAAAAGGTAAATAAAGTGTAAATATGGGCACTAGTGTGGGATAAAGTGTAGTGTGAGATAGTGTAAATACAGGCACTAGTGTGGGATAAAGTGTAAATATGGGCACTAGTGTGGGATAAAGTGTAAATACAGGCACTAGTGTGGGATAAAGTGTAAATATGGGCACTAGTGTTGGATAAATTTGCAATAGTGTGGGATAAAATATAAATATGTGCACTAGTGTGGGATAAAGTGTAAATATGAGCACTAGTGTGGCCTAAAGTGTAAATATGGTTAATAGTATGGGATAAAGTGTACATATGGGCACTAGTGTGGGATAAAGTGTAAATACGGGCACTAGTGTGGGATAAAGTGTACATATGGGCACTAGTGTGGGATAAAGTGTAAATACGGGCACTAGTTTGGCATAAAGTCTAAATATGGGCACTAGTGTGGGATAAATTGTAAATACGGGCACTAGTGTTGGATAAATTTGCAATAGTGTGGGATAAAGTATAAATATGTGCACTAGTGTGGAATAAAGTGTAAATATGGGCACTAGTGTGGGATAAAGTATAAATATGTGCACTAGTGTGGGATAAAGTGTAAATATGGGCACTAGTGTGGGATAAAGTGTAAATACAGGCAGTAGTGTGGGATAAAGTGTAAATACGGGCACTAGTGTGGGATAAAGTGTAAATATGGGCACTAGTGTTTGATAAATTTGCAATAGTGTGGGATAAAGGATAAAGTGTAAATACGGACACTAGTGTGGGATAAAGTGTAAATATTGGCACTAGTGTTGCCTAAAGTGTAAATACGGGCACTAGTGTGGGATAAAGTGTAAATATGGGCACTAGTGTGGGATAAAGTGTAAATACTGGCACTAGTGTGGGATAAAGTGTAAATAAGAGCACTAGTGTGGGATAAAGTGTAAATACGGGCACTAGTGTGGCATAAAGTGTAAATACAGGCAGTAGTGTGGGATAAAGTGTAAATACGGGCACTAGTGTGGGATAAAGTGTAAATATGGGCACTAGTGTTTGATAAATTTGCAATAGTGTGGGATAAAGGATAAAGTGTAAATACGGACACTAGTGTGGGATAAAGTGTAAATATTGGCACTAGTGTTGCCTAAAGTGTAAATACGGGCACTAGTGTGGGATAAAGTGTAAATATGGGCACTAGTGTGGGATAAAGTGTAAATACTGGCACTAGTGTGGGATAAAGTGTAAATAAGAGCACTAGTGTGGCATAAAGTGTAAATATGGGCACTAGTGTGGGATAAAGTGTAAATACGGACACTAGTGTGGGATAAAGTGTAAATATTGGCACCCAGCGCCTTAAAGCAAAATGGCACTTGCGGATGAAGTGTAAATATGGGCACTAGTGTGGGATAAAGTGTAAATACTGGCACTAGTGTGGGATAAAGTGTAAATAAGAGCACTAGTGTGGCATAAAGTGTAAATATGGGCACTAGTGTGGGATAAAGTGTAAATACGGGCACTAGTGTGGGATAAAGTGTAAATACAGGCACTAGTGTGGGATAAAGTGTAAATACAGGCACTAGTGTGGGATAAAGTGTAAATATGGGCACCAGTGTGGGATAAAGTGTAAATACAGGCACTAGTGTTGCCTAAAGTGTAAATACAGGCACTAGTGTTGCCTAAAGTGTAAATACAGGCACTAGTGTGGGATAAAGTGTAAATATGGGCACTAGTGTGGCATGAAGTGTAAATATGGGCACTAGTGTGGGATAAAGTGTAAATATGGGCACTAGTGTGGGATAAAGTGTAAATATGGGCACTAGTGTGGCATGAAGTGTAAGAAGATGCAATGATGTGATAAAAAGTAAATATATTCAACCGTAAATAATAAAGTGTGATCATTTGTAACTGTGTGTAATAAATATATTTGACGGCATGTGATACAGTGTAGGGAGCTGTCTTCTTTAAAAGGGAGACATCTTGTCCCAGGATATTTAATATTTTTTACTTTTCCCCTATATTTAACAAATATGTTTGTGTGTAAGGCCTGAAAAATAAAATTAAATGTAGAAATTCACACTGCACTATCTAGTTTTATTCTGGCACTAGGCGCCTCCATCTTGCCTTCCCTGTCAACCATTATTGTAAGCTCTGCCCTTTGCACCTGTTAGCACCATCGAGAGCGTAGAGATCATAGTGATGGGACGAGGAAGAAAATGAATGTTTTTGTTTCCCTTCCCCCAGTGTGCACTGACTGTGCCAAGATTGATCTAGATTTTGATGTCAGTTGCTATCTCTAATATACATTTCAAAGAAAATATGAAAAAAACAACAAAAAAAAACGTTTCCACAAGTAATAGATGATTTTTCATTGTTTTATTCAATGGTGTAATTTTGCCGAAGAATGACGGCTCCCCCTTAAATAGTCTGACAGCGACAGATGAAGCATAAAACCTATAGAGCAGTGCGTGATAAAGAGATAAAGGCACGAATGATACACATGTAAAAATCACACGCAGGATTGTGTTAAAGTATTACAGAAAACATACGTGCGTGCTGTGGCTCATGTCAGTCGCTCATTGCTCTGAGTAAGCATAGCTTAGTTATATCTCAGTAGAGATGGTTTCCATGGTAACGGGTTGGATTCATGACATTCAGAGACTTTCTGCTTGACTTGGCTAATCCAAGGGGGAAGTTTATTTGCTTCCTCCTTGTAATGAGAGCTTAACCATGCATATTCAAAACATACAGCGTGGAAAGGCAACACGTATGACATACTATAAACATACAGGTCACCGAGGGAGCGCCCTGTCTATACGATAAATAGGAAGGGAGGTGAACTAGGGTATGTGTATATATAGGCTTTAAATTAAATATTGTACTGCAGGACCCATAGGTAGTGACCATGTCACAGATATATATACACACATACAAACCTTTATAGGCATCTTCTATCTAATATATATTAATATATTTTTTAAAATGTGTAGATAAATATGTAGACAGAGAAAGATGAGAGAGAACGAGAGATAAGAGACAGAGAATACCAGGTTTATCAGCTCATTATCTAATTAATTAATCAAATGGTTCAGGGATATCATCCTGCGATGGCATTATTCCCCTTACGGAATGTCCATTATTAATACTATATCTCTTTATTTTACTAAATTTCCCTTCACTTTCTCTTTGAATTATTTTATATATTAGGAAGTTCTGTTTGTCTCTTCTCTGGCTTAATTATAGAACGCAACGCACATTAATACAAACACCGACACTCTCTCTGTCCCTTACATGACATTACACACTGCACTCTCTCCGTCTCTTAGATAACATTACACACTGCACTCTCTCTGTCTCTTACATAACATTACACACTGCACTCTCTCTGCTTCTTTACTAAATTTCCCTACTGCACTTTCTCTTTGAATTATTTTATATATTAGGAAGTTCTGTTTGTCTCTTCTCTGGCTTAATTATAGAACGCAACGCACATTAATACAAACACCGACACTCTCTCTGTCCCTTACATGACATTACACACTGCACTCTCTCCGTCTCTTAGATAACATTACACACTGCACTCTCTCTGTCTCTTACATAACATTACACACTGCACTCTCTCTGCTTCTTAGATAACATTACATACTGCACTCTCTCCGTCTCTTACATAACATTACATACTGCACTCTCTCTGCATCTTAGATAACATTACATACTGCACTCTCTCTGCATCTTAGATAACATTACATACTGCACTCTCTCTGTCCCTTACATAACATTACATACTGGACTCTCTCTGCATCTTAGATAACATTACATACTGCACTCTCTCTGCTTCTTACATAACATTACACACTGCACTCTCTCTGCTTCTTAGATAACATTACATACTGCACTCTCTCTGTCCCTTACATAACATTACATACTGCACTCTCTCTGCTTCTTAGAAAACATTACATACTGCACTCTCTCTGCTTCTTAGATAATATTACATACTGCACTCTCTCTGCTTCTTAGGTAACATTACATACTGCACTCTATCTGCCTCTTACATAACATTACATACTGGACTCTCTCTGCTTCTTAGATAACATTACACACTGCACTCTCTCTGTCCCTTATATAACATTACATACTGCACTCTCTCTGCTTCTTAGATAACATTACATACTGCACTCTCTCTGTCCCTTACATAACATTACATACTGCACTCTCTCTGCTTCTTAGATAACATTACA
>OW240917.1:242738866-242755242 GCA_933207985.1 Pelobates cultripes
TACATAACATTACATACTGCACTCTCTCTGTCCCTTGCATAACATTACATACTGCACTCTCTCTGTCTCTTACATAACATTACATACTGCACTCTCTCTGTCCCTTGCATAACATTACATACTGCACTCTCTCTGCCTCTTACATAACATTACACACTGCACTCTCTCTGTCCCTTGCATAACATTACATACTGCACTCTCTCTGTCTCTTACATAACATTACATACTGCACTCTCTCTGTCCCTTGCATAACATTACATACTGCACTCTCTCTGCCTCTTACATAACATTACATACTGGACTCTCTCTGCATCTTAGATAACATTACATACTGCACTCTCTCTGCTTCTTACATAACATTACACACTGCACTCTCTCTGCTTCTTAGATAACATTACATACTGCACTCTCTCTGCCTCTTACATAACATTACATACTGCACTCTCTCTGCTTCTTAGATAACATTACACACTGCACTCTCTCCGTCCCTTACATAACATTACATACTGCACTCTCTCTGTCCCTTACATAACATTACATACTGCACTCTCTCTGCTTCTTAGATAACATTACATACTGCACTCTCTCTGCTTCTTAGATAACATTACATACTGCACTCTCTCCGCCTCTTACATAACATTACATACTGCACTCTCTCCGTCTCTTACATAACATTACATACTGCACTCTCTCTGTCTCTTACATAACATTACATACTGCACTTTCTCTGCTTCTTACATAACATTACACACTCCACTCTCTCTGCTTCTTACATAACATTACATACTGCACTCTCTCCGTCTCTTACATAACATTACATACTGCACTCTCTCTGTCCCTTACATAACATTACATACTGCACTCTCTCTGCTTCTTAGATAACATTACATACTGCACTCTCTCTTCTTAAGATAACATTACATACTGCACTCTCTCTGTCTCTTACATAACATTACATACTGCACTTTCTCTGCTTCTTAGATAACATTACATACTGCACTCTCTCTGCTTCTTAGATAACAATACATACTGCACTCTATCTGTCCCTTACATAACATTACACACTGCACTCTCTCCGCCTCTTACATAACATTACACACTGCACTCTCTCTGTCTCTTACATAACATTACACACTGCACTCTCTCCGCCTCTTACATAACATTACACACTGCACTCTCTCTGCTTCTTAGATAACATTACACACTGCACTCTCTCCGCCTCTTACATAACATTACATACTGCACTCTCTCTGCTTCTTAGATAACATTACATACTGCACTCTCTCTCTCTTGCACTACACTGATTAACCAATTTTTGTGCTATTTTGGTTCATCTGAATAGCGTTTTTCCCGAAATGATTTCATGGACGAAGTTTGTCAGAACCAAAATACCACATTTTGTAAACAATTAAATATATAAAGGGAATCAGCACAGTAAAGGAGCGAACTATATTTAAAAGGAGAAAAACAAGGACATAGTCTTTAGGGGCAAAGGTTTAAAAATAATATCAGGAAGTATTACTTTACTGAGAGGGTAGTGGATGCATGGAATAGCCTTCCAGCTGAAGTGGTAGAGGTTAACACAGTAAAGGAGTTTAAGCATGCGTGGGATAGGCATAAGGCTATCCTAACTATAAGATAAGACTAGGGACTAATGAAAGTATTTAGAAAATTGGGCAGACTAGATGGGCCGAATGGTTCTTATCTGCCGTCACATTCTATGTTTCTAAGTGATGGTGGTAATTACCCAAAACATGACCAGCTCTTGATTGTAAGTTTGTTCGAGCAGGGTCCTCAGTAGTCTATTGTTCCTGTCAAAATCTTTGTTTGTCTCCTGTGTTGTTAAAGTTCCATTATTAATATAGTAAAGCACTGTGGAATTTGTTGGCTCTATATAAATGCCAATAATTAAATTAATATGTATCGCGTGATATTGTCAAGCTCTAATATCATTCAAACTACAACTTTATCCTCCTTGTGTCGGGAGATACTAATTTTCCCCATCCTCTTTTCGGAGTCATCCTCCCAGCACTTTATTAATATATCCTAGATTCCCTCTTCATTTCACCCTCAAGGGCAGACTAAATGGACCAAATAGCTTCAATCTATTAAAATTATACATGACTCTCCTTATTGTTTATTTTACTTTTACTTTGCATCATCCATGCATCGTTCATTTAATCAAATATTTTCTAAATTTTCCTCTGTACTATTGTAATGTATACTATGTTCTGAAAAAGTAGATTGCATTGTGCAGATTGAGGTAAACTTCGGCAAGACGTATAACTGAGAAGTGGCCAAAGAACCTTCAAGGACGTTATGAGACATAAGCCTCACTGACTAAATAATAAGCCTAAGAGTCAAAACAATGTCAAGCATACCAGACTCTGGAATACTGAATAATCAAGCTGAATTTTGGAATCAGGAGAACGTGCAAAAATTGATACATTCCACCCAACAGTGACCTGTACGTTGGATGGCAAGGCAGCAGAAAATGCTAAAGCAGTAGGTACCAGGTCAACTATGCACTCTGTTTTATTGTATCTCCATCTTCACTGTTATGATATTGGTTTTTCTCGAGTCACATTGTCTCAGATATCTGACTTTCTCCTCAGCCTCCTTAATCACATCCATTCCTTCTCAGTTTGCTCTATCTAAAACATTTCCTTCTCAACCTCCAATATAATATTATCTTCTCCTCACCCTACTTCCAACTTCACTTTCTTCCTGCTTCCCATTCTTGCTCCCATCATCTACACCATCTCTTAAAGTCACTTTTTTCTCTATTGTGTCTTGTGTCTCATTTCCTTCACTTCACTTTCTTCTCGCCCTCCATCACATCACCACCGAATTTCGGAAGTGCCGAATCGAATTGTCAAAGTGTCGAATTTTGGAAGTGCCGAAGTGCTTCAGATTTCTGAAAAGTGGCAAAACAGGAGATGGAGGGAAAATTAAGGGAATAATGACAGGAATCTAACCCTACCCTTAACCCTAACCCTACCACTTACCCCAACCTTCTTCTAACCCTACCCAAACACCCTAACCCTACCACTAACCCGAACTCTACCCTTGACCCTTAGCCCAACCTTCCTCTAACCCTAAGCCTAACCCTACCACTAACCCGAACTCTACCCTTGACCCTTAGCCCAACCTTCCTCTAACCCTACCCTTACCCCTAACCCTACCCACATCTTCATAAATAACCCGGTTTAGCAAATCATGACTCCCATAGCTGTCCATGGAATGATTTTGCAGAAATAATTCACACATACTTATAGGCATTTTACATTGAAGGTAGTGATGGGAAATAGAACCGATAACAAATTTTCATTGTTAATGCAAAAAAAAAAAATGGATGAGAAAAGAAAATGGTAATCTCTGGAGGCATTTTACAGCAAGTCAGAGAATATTTGCAAACGTCCCTAGTCCTCATACTAACGTCTTTTTCATGGAATCAGAATGCGTTGTGCATTTAATAATGGGAAACATAGCAATATATTGCTTTACCAGGTATCACTGATTCCTCATGGAATTGAGGAACACATTAGTGTAGCATTTTGTGAAAGAAAAAAAAATATGAATACTATTTTGTATATATCAGAGGGATTCTTGTATCGTCATTACTTGGAAGGTCCAGTTACAATGAAATATACAAGTAACATGAAAACACAATCGTTAAAATGCAGAAATAGAATTTGCTTAAAATATAACAAATCGTGGGTACTGGAAGAACTTGAATTGCAGCTTATAAATGTATGGGGCTGATATAGAACCAATTGAAATTTTCACTGTTATCACAAATGAGTACATGTTTTTTGCATGAAAAATAAAATCAACATTTAGACTGCTTTTCCATGCTTAACAGTATCCATAAACATTACAAACATTAATTACTGTCTTGTTCTTTTCTTGTTTTTCTCAAAGAATTCACCTTCACAAACCTATCTCAGTAGCAAAAATCTGCGAAAGTAGAAATTGTGCATGGACTATCCCACTGCTCAATAGAGATGTCGCGAACCGTTCGCGAACTTCCCGCGAACGGCTTGCCACGGTTCGCCACGAACCGTTCGCGGCGAGCTCCGGTCAGCTGACACATCCCGGCCAATCTCCAGCAGACCCTCCCTCCCAGACCCTCCCAACTCCTGGACAGCATCCATGTTGAAGGCAGCGGGAAGTTCGAGAACGGTTCGCGACATCACTACTGCTCAAGGGTGTTTTCGAACTCACCTGTTTTCAAAATGTTTTCAATCAGTGCATATCTGCTGGGAGGGTTGACATTAGAATGAGCTCTATGTTCACCCTTAAATCCACTCTGTTCAATCGGCAACATTTTTGCTTTGAGCAAAATCCATGCAATTTTCAAGCGAAACTCATGGATATTCTGAGCAAAAACTCTTAAAAGTTCACAAACGAAAATTGTATGGATTTCTCACTATTAATGAACAGACATTGCACTGCTCAAAACAAACAAGTCTACATTGCGTGTATTTTAGCCATGTAATTTACGTGTAAACATAGATGATACCGTGGAATTTTTCAAAAGCACATAGAATGTACTTTTCATGAATATTGCTAACAGACCTAAATTGTTGTGTATGAATGTCTAGAAAACTGCCAAATAAAATCCATTCACTCTTTTCACAGCAAAAATGTGCTTACTCTCAATGCCGTCAATCAATAAATGTTAAGGATTGAAAACAATAAATTCTAAAAATATCTACAGATCTACAAGCGTGTAGTATTTAAAAATACTGTACACGTGTTCCTAAAACCTTATATTTAATGTGTAGCTTTACCAGAGCACTGTTATGCTGCATGAATACGAGCTAAATAATCCACAAAGTATATGCTAAGCGACAAAAATATTAGCAATAATAAATATACATGTAAACGTGGTAGATAGTACTTAGAGGAACAGTAAAGAGTGCTTGAAAATAGCCACAAAAATTAAATGTAATAAATATCTTGGATGCTTCTTAAAACAATGTATACAACACACTGCTTACTGTTTTATTAATGAATTTCATTGTGTAGCGAAATGGAAATTTTCGGTAAACCTATTTGGAAGAGTGCTCCATACATTGTTATATTGTTAATGTTAGGGTAAAATCCAAGGGCACATGCTAAGGGGCCTTGAGTCCAGTTGGGAGAGAAATAATATTAAAATGTTTAATTTTGATTTGTCAGGATTATCTAACACACAACAGGCAGTACTTAAGAAACAAATAAAAATACACAAAGAAATCCTATAACGTGTTATCGGACCTTAGAATGGCCGGATTTAACGTTAATATAGAATAGTACAGGACAGACCAAGGTCAGAGAAATAGAATGTACGTAAACGGTAGACAAGCCAAAAATCAAGGAATACAGAAGTAAGAATAGTCAAAGAAGAAGCCAAGGTCAAAATACACAAGAATCAATAGTAATAACGCATTCTCAGTTAACTAAACTGGAAACAGGGCAATGCCAACTGGCTATTCTGGGTTTAAGTACCTAAAGTAGGGCTCTGCTTGGCCCGTAGATGCCACATGACGTTGGAACATCAGTGACGTCGAGCATCAAAAACTACGGGACTTTAAAATGTTCTGGAGCTCAGTCTATAATACTTCCAGACCTGGCTGCTGCTTAGGTACGAGGGGGAGACCCGCGATATTCCCACGGCTTTGTGAGAAGGCACTGGAACGAGAGGAATGAGACACTATTTACCATCTTAGGAACCAAAGAAGTGATCATAAACACATTGCTACAAGATCTTTCTGATAGACTTTTTTTTTTTAAAGGAGTTGAATGTGTAATGAACACCAATTGAATGGATAATTCAACCAACAGATGTGTTTTCTTAATTAATTTTCTATTAATATTTTTGAATTACATAAATTTTCTTTTCTTTTTTTTTAATTTGGAATTGATTATGAAGCATAGTTGACTATCCTTATGCTTATTGTATTATTTTCTTTTTTGGCATATTAGAAATTTAATATTATGTTATTATTTTATTATGCAGTTGGTAAACCAAACATATGACTCATTAACAATATTTGGATTCCACCCTGTATCTAAGAAAGCTTGTTTAATCTTGTCTGCTTGCTCCTGGAACATATCCACACCAACATCATTAGACTTCAATCGTATGTCATAAATAAGAAATATTATTTTTCCACATATGGTGGTGACAGCCAGCCAGATGCAAATAATGATGCATCTTAACCTACTTTGAATATTTCCTAGACATTTGTATTGATTTGGATAATGGCATTTAGTTCTATAAAAAGCCAAAGTTCTGTCATGCCAATTAATTCCATCGTACGGTGAAGCAATTTTTATGTGATGATTATACTGTCAGTCCAATGCTAGGACAGTACTAGGCTATCAGAGGTTAGGTATTAGGCCATAATCGGGTTGTCTAAATAAATTGCAAAACGAATGCAACGATGGTAAGACCATTTGAGTAATTTTTAAATTGTATTTCAGTTGAAACTTTTACATCTTCATGGTAAGAAAATGACGAAAGATGTGCTCTTCACGGTCTTGAAAGCATAGCTCGAAAAACAATATAACTTTGTTAGTCAATAACGTTATAATTTATGCGCAAACTATTCCTGATTATTTCAAAATGTCATCGAGTACAACAGAATATCATTCTAGGCTCTCCGTAGAGATATTGCTGAAGTGTGAAGCCCTTGTTAAATCTGGAAGCTCTGATCATGAATTATCTAATTGTTTTCTCACCACAAACGCAACAGTCAGCAGAGGGCTTGTTCGAGAGAGGGACATGCAGCCATCCCTAAGAGCAATAAATCTATACCAGCAAGGAGTTGTTTCCTGCAATTTATTTGCTGTTACACTTTGTTGTTTTGGGAACCGTAGAACCAGCAACAAAGATTGGGAACTTCAACATCAGTGAGGTATTTCTATTCTTACTTTTTTGCATCATTATCCTGTTCCAAAAATTTGGTAGCGGCGCCATTTTTTTTTAATCATTCCTAATCCAAAGTAATTTTTTTTGTGTGTCAAATTTCGATCCGGTAGGTGGTCTTTTAGCTCTGTTGTTCACCTTTCACGGTATTTAAAATGACTTTGACTTGATTTTGCTGATTATGTAATCAGATATTCTGCTCTGTACCACCCTTTCTTGTGGTTTTAATGAGTCATAGCTATTAGGATTAACATTTATGGAAAAAGTGTTGTTTTTGGACCAACAGAATAGCTTCAAGGAATCTTTATTGGGCTAGCATTGGAAATAATGTTTATTCGGGATATAATTATTTCCTTTCCAGAATCGTAAATTGAACCCCTAGACATCCATTCATGGGGTGTTGTTGTAATTAACAAATGTAATGGAGAACATTCTATCTCAACTTTATTTGAGAAGGTGCACCAGACCAGTTCTGTTGGGAGCACGGAAGTTGGACACTCTCCACTGGTAGCACAGTTCCAGAGAGCCAACTACAGTTTTTTTGTTTAATACGGAACAATGCTCCCCTTTTTCCTCTGGATTAGAATATTTTTTTTTTATATTCTTGTTCCACCTATGTACTGCATATTTTAAAAGGTCCATGCCACCAGACTGTACTAAGCCAATGAAACGTAAAAGCACTGACACGTGAGCCAGAATCCCATTTTGCTCAAAGATCAGCAGGCGAACAGTGACAAGGGCTCCCTTACAAAATTAATTGGTTTATTAATATATTATTAAGAAGAACATGCAGGATAAGTTCACACTCTAATTAATCTATTAACAATCCCCAGAATGCAAACAGGAATACCTCCATGGAGCAGCTCTTCGTTTTAGGCAGGAACACTTAACGATCCCTAGAGAAATTAGTGAGGAATATTTATATTATTAAAGTTCAAGTGTTTGTATATTAATAGAGGGAGCCTGAATTAGTGAGCATGTCAGTCTGAGCTCATTCTTCTACTCTTTTTCTGTAAATTAGACTATAATGTAATTCCAGAATTAGAAAAGGAAATCTAGTTGTCTGGAATCTCATAAACCTACAAGCAGTTTTAGATCCTATGAAATGATCAACTAGAATTCTGGGGTCAAATATGAAAAGCCAGGTGTCTGACTTAGAAAAGGTGAACCACGACTCAGAATCGGAATTTTAAATAAATATAAAATAAATGTATCCATAAATAATTAAATAAGATGGCACTCTAGGTTTCTTGAAATGGAAAGCAACTGAGGATTCTGGAACAAAGAAAGGTAAGCTTCCAGAGCCATAATATTTTCATCTAGGGTTCTGAAAGCAAGACAGGTGAGCTGAAGCTCCCAAAACCAAAAAAGATTCTAAAACACAAAAAGCTACGAAACTCCAGAAAGCAGACAGTGTAAACTAGAATTATTGATCTGGAAAATAGAAGGAAGTATTGAAAAATAAGAAATTTTATCCTAGTGTTCTAAAATCTAGAAAAGGCTCTTTGCTATTCTAGAAAAAGGAAATTTGAAAAGTTGTTATGGGCAAATGCAAATATTGCAAGTTTTAGAATGAAATGTTGTATTTCTTAAACTGTGTACTTTGTCTTTAAGAGATATTGAAAACTGACAAGGTGTTAGAAATGGAACATATTGTTTTTCATAGATGTTTCTTTAAGCAATAACCTCAGTGCATAATATGTTCGCGCCATTTTGTCCCAGACTAATTACAATAACAATAATGCATAAACAAGCTTCAAGGCTATACTACTACTCTTGCAGTACACAATATACTGTGGTAACCCCAAGTTAATGGAACTTCCCCAAATCCGGGAATCTCCCACGACTGTACACTTACGACTTAGTATAAACAACAGATAAGCTATTCAGACTTTAAGATGCCATCTTGAACTAAGTCAGGAAAATTTCCATGACGTATGCACCCTTTAGTTATGGCCTTGTATGTTTGCCAAATTAAGGGAGGTCCTAAAATGAATAAAGTAAAAGAAGTGTTACTTTTTCATATATGAACTACGGTAACCCTAAAATGGAGACACCTAAGGTATAAATAGGTGTACTTTTAAATGTTAAGACACAGAGGAGAGACTTGGAGACAGACGCTGCTCCATCTTAAAATGACAGAGAGGCTGACATGATGACATGTTCAGAAGGGTATGTTAACCTATTTATGATATTTGCAAGCATTTAGTTTAATCTTATAAACTCTGCTATAATGGATTTTATATGTCTATATTTATATTTTTATGTAATAAATATCTAAAAGACAAAACTATTGCTTCCAAGACAATCCTTATTTTATATTGTATTCTCAATTATTTATATATGTTAAATAGAGGATCTCTTACACTAACTATATAAAATTATGGTTAAGATATCTGTATGGTTAGCCCTACTAAGTTCTATGCTTTAAGACATTATAGTGGTAAATAAGGGAACCATCTGCGGTTACAAAGTAGTGCATTTATATATACAGTATATAAATGGTGGTAATGCATATGTGAATTCTAACTGGATCGAACTATCCTGTCCAAGTTAATAGGTAATGCTGGGATGTTTCTATTGGGACAAGTACCAGCATATAACAGTCTTTTAATAATTCACTTTATACACTGTTACCTAGATCTTTCTGCTGAATTTTAAGGAACAATGAGTCCTTTAGGAATAGAGAGCTAACAGATAAACCACAGCCAGCGTTTCTACTGTGTGCTGTGTGTTAGACCATCAACTGCCGAACTATCTCGCTTTATACTTATTTATAAGCCTTACGCCACTTGTATATTTATATATGGTACGCGGCATGCAAACTGTATATTTATATTCAGCCTTAGATTATATTCCACACTGTGAATAATTGATATGAACTTTATTTAAAATAACCAAGCAAAATAAATGTTCATTTGATATTCAGCCATGCCTTACATTATTAATCAATCCAGTGCATTAACTCCAAGCGCTTATTAAACTGCTACACGGTTTCTCTGAATTTATTATTGGACAGGAGTGGCAAAAAGATTCAAAAAAGGAAGAAGCTTTGCAGAAACCTGTACTATCGCCCATTCATTTAATGCATTTAAGTTCGTGCATGCAAACATTGCACGCACACACACATACGGTTTATAGAATGCACGCTACACACATTTACACCAGTGTTAATTTTGCCGACTAACAATTTTAGTCAAACTTTAGCCGACTAAATTTTTTTAGATTTAGTTGAATAAAAATAAAACAATTCAGAAGACTAAGATGCGACTACATCTAAAATGGCTTTTTAGTCAAAAGACTATGACTAAAACTAAATTGAAATTTGCAGCAAAAATGAACACTGATTTACACACACATTTACAAACAAAACATAAAGTTGTCACAATCTCTTACCTTGTTCCATCATGCCTACGTGGTGCAGGATCCAGGGCAGACTTTTCTCCCAACGAGTTCGGCATGTCTCATGCTGGACTCTGGAGTCACGCCCGTTTTTATGATGCGGCGCATACACGCCGACGTCATGATGTCGATGACGCAGTCCCACGTCATCAATACCAGCCCAGAATGTTTTGGGGGCATGGCCTTAAAGTAAAAGATGCTTCCCTATAAAATGAGCGCTTTTTGCCTTGTTCCCTGCCCTATTGTGGTTCCTTACATAGAATGTGACGGCAGATAAGAACCATTCGGCCCATCTAGTCTGCCCAATTTTCTAAATACTTTCATTAGTCCCTGGCCTTATCTTATAGTTAGGATAGCCTTATGCCTATCCCACGCATGCTTAAACTCCTTTACTGTGTTAACCTCTACTCTACTCCCTATAGTGCTATTTGGTTCTCCTTGCGATTATATTGATATTTCTGTGTTTTGACTCGGATTGGCTTTAGACTTTTCTGTTCTCTGGTTCCCTGACTCGGCTTTTATTTTGACTCTCTGATGTCTGGTGTCCTGACATGGCTATTCTTGTATCATTCTTTTATCATTTCTCTTATCCTGACATTTGGAAATCCCTTAACTACTCTTTTCTACCTACTTTAAACCCGACCATTCTAAGGTTCGGTAATACGTGCTTGGGTTTTCCGTGGGTTTACATACTGCGTGTTGGGTTATCACACGACCGTGATAAAAGTCATGCAATGTACGCACTCCAAAAAAATTAAATAGTTGGATAAATTATAAAGTGATCAGAGGTGACACCCTTGGACCCTGGTGTTTGGGGCCCAGGAGCCATATAGGTACTAGGCCAAGATGGGTCCCACTATCAGTGGCTCGATTTAGTATCAGTGCACGTAAAAACTAGTGCAAGCCAGAAAAAATTAATTTACGCTTGTATTTAAAAAAAATATGTAATTTAAGATACACAAGATTTCGTCTGATTTGTGATATCGGAAAGCAGCGTAAATGTACAAGCCTTGCATTATAGATTTTATAGAAAAAAAAATCTTAAAATTAACTATATATATATATATATATATAAAGATATAAATATAGATTATTTTTCTGCTTACCCTGTTTATCTCTGTATTGGTTAATTTTTGCTCACTTGCTCTGTGAACCAAATGAGGGGAGAATTCTAATATATACATAATATATGGTAATATTCAATGTCCGCACCCCTTTGGTTCCTCTGAATCGGTTCACGAACCAATTTCAGTTGCAAAATTCTACAGAGGCAAACCAATATATGTCCAAAATTAGGGTGTCCTGAAAATGGGAAACAGAGAATCCATCGTCACTACTACTATACCAATAGTGAGATTCTACATATTATCAATTAGTCACTTTGGAGACTTAGTATCAACTAGTAAAAGTATTCACAGGGTTGTAATCAGTTTCTGAGTTCCTCTCATAAAAAAAAAAGCCACTACGCTAAAAGTAGTGACAGGTATTTTGGCCAATAAAAATTGACAGGTACAGAGACAGGCCACCCCTATGCACACTTAAGACTTCTGGAGTACATATATTTACTTTCCGCATGTAAATGTCTAACAAATACCATTCCCTGTCTCTAATTCTATGATTCTCTCTGGGAATTTCCTACGCCAGGGTAACTGATTAGATATGGACATCAGTAAATGTTAATTTTGAGTAACTTTTATCCTTTGCTAAAAATTCTCAATATTGATCGCTAATAAAGTGTGGGGTATTTTATCCTGCTAGCATCCTGCGGAATCTTAATCCATCTCATTCTATGGGGTCAGTGCCTACACACAGAAACATAAACATACAATGTATCTATAAAGTACTAAAATGTAGCACTAACCTGTGTATAGTATTAAACGGGTGCTGCTATTGAGTTTAACAGATACATACAAAATTCAGAGTGCTCCCCATTAAATCAGCTCTGAAGTCGGTACATTTTTATAAAACCTCCAGTTTAGATACAACAGAGATTTAGTTTAGTTACTTAATATAAACATACAATGCATAGTCACTGCTCCAGAAGTACCCCTATTTGCATGAGAGCATAACCTAATGAATACTTGTGAGAGCTGAATCTATTATATTATTATTCCTTCTTCGTTTCTGCACTCTATAGGAAAATAGCTGAGAAATTAGAAGCAATGAATCTGTGTTTTGGAGAATGCAAGCTGACACCCCATCAATGACGGATGATGATCTGTCAATTCCTGTTGGTGCATATTAAACTGTGATACAGTCTGGAGTCAGTGAGGAAGAATGGATGATTTCCCTGCGCCCTCCTCAATCTGCATTGTATCCTTGGTTGAAGGTTTAATGAAAGCCTGGAGCAGGGGTAGGCAACCTTCGGCACTGCAGATGTGGATTACATTGCACATAATGCTCTTACATCGATATTACTGGCAAAGCATCATGGGAGTTGTAGTCCACAACAACTGGAGTGACAAAGGTTACCTACCCATGTCCTAGAGGTTCACTGATTGTCCTTCCTTGGACAACTTTTGGTAGGTACTAATCACTGCATACCAGGAACACCCCTGTAACGGAGCTCCCTGTAGCCCGACGGGGTACCTCCGCCAAAGGACTGCTTCCTAGCTGGAACAGAGGACAAACCGCATTACTTCTGCCCACAGTCGCTGTGACTTGACTGGGGCCCTGGAACTGCTCCTTCCTGGAGCCGAATGGGGAATTCGCTCTAGACACCCCAAGAACTCGGCGACACTCAGTCCTGGGAACTCTAATCCTTACAAGGACTTTCCCCATTGAATCCCCTGCAAGCTGGAACAGCAGACACAGGAGTAAATCTTCTTTCCCTCCAATAACAGGATGACAGACAGGTTTGGCGTGTAAGCTGGAATCTTTAATGGCAGCCACAAATGGCCTTGTATGCATGTCCCCATGCAAGGGGCTCTCCCCCCTGGACCTTGTGGGGGACTGCAGCAAAAAGTCACAGACCAATGACAAAGGTGTTTAAATACATGACACTCCCATATACAAGCATTCAATCCCTTCCCTCTGCTTGGGAGATAATTGGATCAGTAACTGTACTAATTCTAATCCAATTATCTCCAAGCATAGAAAAAACATACTTTTTCAAAACACTCCAAATGTACCCCCAAAACACATGGATCCCCACAAATTGTACATCCCCTGATAGCCCTGATCTGGGTGACCAACCTATCAAAAAATCACCCTGATCAGTTTAGGGGTTCAGGAATTTCCTGGAATTCATAATTTTGACTGACCATGCACATGGTCCTATGCCCAAAACAGTTCCATGAAATCAGTGCTAATGGTCGGTCAACTTTGGTAGTCATTTACAGGTTTCCCTGCAGGGCCCATAGTCCGTGGGCAGGAGGCTTGCAAGCTTCTCCAGGAGCTCGTGGCAAACTCATGTGGGAAGGGGAGTTTGTCACAACCGACAAGACTTGTCATTTCGGAGATGTTCTGACCCAGTTGTCTAGCCATCACTAGTTGGACCTTGCCAAAGTCACTCAGATCCTTTCGCTTGCCCATTTTTTCACACATGAAATTCAAGAACTGACTGTTCACTTGCTGCTTACTATATCCCACCCCTGGAAAGGTGCCATTGTAATGATATAATCAATGTTATTCACGTCACCTGTTCATTGTTTTAATGTTGAGATTGATCAGTCTGAACCATTTAACATGGGACAGGTCTGGTTTAAGGGTCACAAGAGCACATCTGCAACCAAATCCTAAATCACAAATAGCCAGAACTCTGTAGCCCCACAATCAGGGGTCAAGTCCTGGGGAAAAAAGTGTGGGAACTCACCCAAGATTCCCGCCGTCCCCCCTCCCCCCCCTCCCCCTTAAAAAAAAAAAAAATTACACTCCTATGCATATAGTGCAGTGCAGGGTGTGTATAATGAATGTAGTGTGTTTGTAGTGAATGCAGAGTGTGTATAATGAATGCAGTGTGTTTTTAGTGAGTGTAGAGTGTGTACACTGAATGCAGTGTATGTAGTGTGTTTGTAGTGAATGCAGAGTGTGTATAGTGAATGTAGTGTGTAGTGAGTGCAGAATGTGCATAATAAATGCAGAGTGTGTATAGTGAATGCAGAGGGTGTATAGTGAATGTAGTGTGTTTGTAGTGAGTGAAGAGTGTGTATAATGAATGCAGGGTGTGCGCGCTGGATGACGTGTGTGTGTGTGAGTGCTGGATGATGTGTGTGTGTGTGCTGGATGATGTGTGTGCGAAAGTGCTGGATGATGTGTGTGTGTGTGTGCTGATGATGTGTGTGTAAAGGGATGATGTGCGTGTGTGTGTGCTGGATGATGTGGGTGCGTGTGCGCTGATGTGATGTGTGTGTGTGTGCTGGATGGATGTGTGTGTGGAGTGCTGGATGATGTGTGTGTGTGTGTGTGCTGATGATGTGTGTGTGTGTGTGTGCTGGATGGATGTGTGTGTGTGTGTGTGTAAAAGCGGGGATGATGTGTGTGAGTGCTGGATGATTGTGTGTGCGAGTGCTGGATGATTGTGTGTGCGCTGGATGATTGTGTGTGCGCTGGATGATGTGTGTGTGTGCTGGATGATGTGTGTGTGTGCTGGATGATGTGTGTGCGAGTGCTGGATGATGTGTGTGCGAGTGCTGGATGATGGGTGTGCGAGTGCTGGATGATGGGTGTGTGAGTGCTGGATGATGGGTGTGTGAGTGCGGGGGGGGAAGCATTTTTTTACTTTATGTATAATTTGTATTTATCCCCCCTCCCTGCTTCTTACCTTGTCAGGGAGGGGGGAGATCGCCTGGTGGTCCGGTGGAGGGAGGCAGCCGCTGTAGGGTGCTGTAGCTTCTCTCCAAGCTGCAGAATCTCGCGACTCGGCCCAGCGAGCCGCTGCTGCGGCAACAGCCGCTGGTCTCGCGAGAGTTATAGCTGGAGAGGGAACACAGCGTGTGCTGGCCCCTCTGTGCAGGTAGCAGGGCCGGTCCTGCAGGACAGGTAACGGGAACGGCGTTCCTGCTTTTGAAAAAGTGCAGGAACGCCGTTCCCATGCGTTCCTGCAGGACTCGAGCCCTGCCCACAATGCAACCCCTGCAATTTCTTCCATAACTGTTTACTGCAAGGGGGTTTAAGCATTCATGGGATAAGTATAGGGCTACCCTAGATATAAGAGACTAATGCAAGTATTAAGAAAATTGGGCAGACTAGATGGGTCGAGTGATTCTTATCTGCCGTCACAGTCTATGTTTCTGTGCTTCTATGTTTCTTTATTGTCGCCATCGATATTGTGGTCCATTTTAGTGACCTCTCCTCCATAAAGACGATCTGAACCACACCACCTTTTCCTATACAATTGAGAAATTATATTAACTGATCACAGACACTATGCAGCCATTATATCACTAATAAGCAAACAGCATAATAAATCTATCCCGTTGTAAAATGCTTTGGAATACATTGGCACTTTATAAATAAAATACTAATATACACATTGGTCTAAGCAACGTAATACCAGCCAAATTGTAGCCGTACATCTAGCGTTTTCTCATAAATGCAGGAAGCCCTGCTTGCATTATTGCTAATAATATATCTGTAGCTGTTTGCATTACTGCAATGCAGCTCAGTTATTGCTGGAAGAAAATATTAGTTCAGTTAAAAGCCAAGATGTTTTTTTACGGATTCCATCGCTTTCAAATAAAGTTATATGATATTAATAACAAAGTTAATCTCGCTGTATTATCTCGTCCTCTTCGGTATTAAATTTCTTTTGTTTCGTACATTAACAATGAATGGAATCTAAACAGGGCCTAATATTGTAGAAGTTACAAAGTCAGTTCTTCCTGTTTGTTTTTATTCTACACATCAGCTTTTTTCTTCCAGTTAAGTTGTTTTGGACTAGCTCTACGTATCATGCCAATTCTCTCTTTGGTAAATAAACTCTCATTGGCTTAGTTCAGATGGGCACTCTAACCAATTTTTTGAAAATCAATCAAAAATAAAAAAAATAATTTAAGTTCTTTCTTTTTGGGCAAATCCACACACATTATATAATCAGCCTCGAGCTTTGCCTACT
>OW240917.1:242755342-242768523 GCA_933207985.1 Pelobates cultripes
CGTTACGTCTCAGACATAAGTCTTGTTCCTGTATTCTATTTATTTTTGTTAAGACTCATTGTGCTCTCCTGGTCCAATCCTGTCCTAGTACAAGATTGGGGAGTACTTGAGTTTAGCTGCTAAGTTCTGTAACGGATCACCTAGCACCCTGACTAGGTACCTCCATTGAAGGATGCTCCTAGTGCTTCCTGAGGGCTCCAAGCACTCCAGCCGACACCATAACCCCCGTAGACTCCTTCAGAGAGCAAGACAGGAACAAGCTCTTACAAGAGCTCAGTGATTATAGCAAGGGAATATGCAGAGCATAGCAATCCCTTGTAGCAGATTCCCCCAATAAGAGACAGGACTCAGATTGAGGGTGAAGTAGAACTGTCTGTACTGGCACATACAGCCTCTTTTATTCACATTCTACACACATAGTACTTTCCACTGGGTGTTGCAGAACAACCAATCAATACGTACAATACACTCAGACACTCCCACACAAAATCCTCCCCTCTGCCTGTGATATAATTACTGAACACAATGGTCTAACTTAATTATCACAGGCAGGAAAATACATAACTCTAAAAGTATACATCACATTCACATAAAACTTACATTTTCAGAATCAGCATACTCCGAATACAAACATATGTCAAAATCATACAAATTGGTCCAGTGGGTCAAAAGTTTGTTGAAAGTCCCTTTGTGACCAAATGAAACATGACTTTTCTGCCCAAAACCAGTTCCACAGAGTCTTCTATCCTGGAGATAATTGGGAAGTAATCCAATTATCTTCAAGGACAGAGGAAAAACTCCATTAGCCATATGGTAGCAAAATACAATAAAATACATAAAAATATATAACTGTTCAGTTATTGCATAAAACAGGTACATTCAACATATCCCCAGATAGCTTAGGTCTGAGCGCACATTATTACTGAATGGCGCTCAGATCATATACATACAGTTCAATTGCCATGGAGCCAAAGTCTTTCACATAGTCTTTCGTTATACGAATGGGCTCCATGGCATATCTATCTGGGGTAACACTGCTCACATAGGGAAAGTACCGAATGACCCAGCTTTCGGGTCTTTGCAGGGGAAAATCAAGCATTTCAACATGGGGCCATAGTCACAGGGCAGGAGGCTGTCCTCTCAGTCTTCTCCAATGCCCAGTGGCGAGGCTGGTTCCGCCACAAGTTCTAAGTTGTGTATTTTTATTTGTTTTTGTTATTACCCATGTCTTCCTTATTGGGGAGATGCATAAAATTACTAAGGAAATATAGTACATAGTGGGGCCATGTCGGGGAAGAAGAGAAGGGAACTACCTCTCTTTTTACAGCTAGATTTTCACCAACAACATACAATATTTAGGAGATTCTAAAATATGCAAGCAAAATAAACTTTCTCTTACAGTTTTACAATTATTGATGTCTTTCTCTATTTGTTTTAAATATTTTTATTGTTATCATAATATAAATGCGGGTTTCAAGTATAATACGGTTAAAGCGGTTAGTCGCCTACGCAGAGGCGTGCGTATTAAAGTTTAAGTTAACATGGAGCAAACATATTGTGGATTTGTCGGAATATCATGTATTCGCCTACGCAGAGGCGTATGAGTCATTGTAGGCAAGTATTCACAAATATTAAGTTTACATAAGCTTTGCGGAGTTGGACATCACAATCAAGAACATGCTGTAATGAGCTAGTATAATAAAGGGAGCGATTTAAAAACTATTAAACTATTAACTGAAGAGTGTACCTTCGCTATGCATTTTAGACCATTGCACAGTTGTGTGCTCCAACATATTTCCGGTTGCTTTTAAACAAATGGTCATGCGGCCTGCTGAGAAGGCTAGCGTCTTAGTGTGTGTTCTATGTGGGTCCGTGTGTGTGCCTCAATCATATGGACCATATTTGTCAGATTCTTGTGTCTGGGTGTCTGTGTGTGTCCCATTTAGGGTGTGTTCGTGTGTGTGAGGGTAAGGGATTTGGGAAAAGGGAGGGGCTGGAAAACAGAAAAGAGTGGGGAGGAGAGGGATGTGGAAGGGGGTTAGAAGAGGGAGTAGCGTTAAGGCGGGTGGGCATCTCTGCCGTCCCACCGATCTGTATCCCCATTCTCCGCCCCAGACCATCCCGCCCCACCGGCATCACCAGTGGTCAACTCTCACAGGTCCCTTGTCTGCTCCTCCCTAAGTTCTGGTGCAGTCAAGAGGGACACAAAATCATCTGAGGTGACATTTCAGCCAGTAGAACCATTTCTTCGTGTATTTTTCTTTTGCCTTCGCTGTGGTTGCCTTCAAGTCTTCAAATTTCCGGGTGTTCTCCACCTCCTCCACCCATCGTCTGAGCAGGGGGGTGCGTGGTTGCTTCCAGAAGATAGGGACTGTCGTTTTCGCTGCGTTGAGAAGCCTTGGTATTACTGATCGTTTATATACCGGCGTGGGCATCGTCGTGTGGTGCAGCAAGAAGGGAGCTGGTGTCATTGGGAGGCTTTCATCTGCAATTTTGTTGATCATTCGTCCCACTGTTTCCCAGAATGGTCTAATGAGGGTGCAGTCCCACCATAGGTGTAAAAATGTCCCAGTCTCTTCTCCACATCTCCAGCACGCGTCCGATTTTGAGCTGTCTCTGGCGTGAAGGTTCTTTCTCTATTTGCATTGGTGTGAGAATGCTGGATGCAAATATCTTAATGCTTAAATTGGAAAAAAAAATAATTACATGTTTGCATAAATTTACATATTATAACTGTTGCATCAATGTTGTCTCTGCTATTCAAGGGAGTATTCCAACACAGTGTATGGACCTGTTTGCAGCGAGTTTAGTCATCTGGTCCCATGAGCTAAAAGTATCTTTGGTAAAGACAGTGTTGAGATATGTCTTGGCAGAGGGGCTGAATCATGCCATCAAGACAATGGGGATGATAGCTGCCTGAAAGAAGACTCATGCGGAGGAGATGATGAAAAACTTAGTACGGCTAAACCATTTTATCCCAAAAAAATTTAGTTCAGGACCTCCGGCACCTGTTGGTTTGACAGTTCATCTCGACAGAATATCAGCCAACGAAAAATATTCCGAAAAATGATTCGGATGACCCAAACAGAGTGTGAAAATTGGTCAATATGTGTACTGCGAAATTAATATGTAATTAAATATTATGTAAATAATTTGCAGTACATTTATAGCTGCATTATTCCAGCATTCGGTTCACAGATGAGGTTAGAAAAGGTTGTCAATAATGGGAAAAATAGGAGAAGCAGTAAAATATGTATTTATACATTATATATATATATATATTTATTAAGTATATGATATATAAATATTTTATGCTCCTAATTGTTTTCCCCTGTATTGGTCACTTCTCACTTCATCTTTGAATAAAATCAACATTTAGTGGCTGTTACCTAAACATTAATCATCTTTTTTTCTTGTCAATCATAATTATTTTGATGCCACTTGTGTAACACTAAAATCCCGTAGCAACAAACGTGCTTCTCCATTGAGCTAGTAGTTTGCAGGGTTATAAGTCCAAACGTCCTCCTACATTCTGACAAATTGCAATTCGTCCAAAGCCGAATGCACGTGTCTACCGGTCTACCAGTCTCTCTTGTTCCCGTTACAGTGCTGAAATATAATATTTGCACATCACAAGGCAAACAAATAGATATCCCATGACATTTCTTTGTGTACTGAACAAACAGTATCTTTTTTTTGGTCTTAGATTTCTCCATACACGGATTGGACAAGTGAAGCTGGGGTCCATATAAAATAAAAAGGTTATGCTTCAAAGCTAGGGGCCATCAGTCTAGATGGAAATTACACTAAATGCCACTCTCCAGAGAGACTGATAAATTCCTGAAATAGACTTCTTCTCAAAGCAGAGAGCGCAGAATAACAATGGTATCTGGTTAAGCTCAGAAACCCTTTATTCCCTTCGGGATATTATGTAGCATTCTTGGCAGAACTGATGTATTGCTATACATCAGATCAGGGACATGCATAAAATTACAGGGTAAATATAGTGCATATAGAAAACACTGCGTGAAAGCCCTTTGATTTAGTTAAACATACGATCCCCAGTGTTGAGCGGTACATTGTAATGAAATCTTCTTCTGTCTCTCAGCCTTGCCCACGGATCCACGAATGATTATTTCATCACTTATTTATACAGCACCAACAAATTTATTGAAACATAAAGGGGCTTATTTGCAGAAAAATGTTATCCTAAATTAACTGAGCCTAAAACATAGCTACATTTGAATCTTTTTCCCGATTTTCTATCATGGCCTACACGTATTTCCGTGGTCAATTCTTCTTAATTCTATATTTAGTAAACAGACCCCAAAGAATAGTGCAAGACTAATGAGAATATTTACTAAATAGAGAGTAAGAGATATATTCACTAAAGAGAGAATTCAAAGAAACTATGTAAATAGCCAAGCAAAGAATGCAGACGAACTGGAGAAATGTCCGTTTTTTATTTTTTTTTACCTACATATTACATATTATCAGTATTTTATTATTTATATAGCGCCATCAGATTCCATAGCACTGTACAATGGGTGGACTAATAGACATGTAACTGTAACCAGACAACTGAACGTACAGGAACAGAGAGGTGGAGGGCCCTGCTCAAGGAGCTTACATTCTATGACCCTGTTTAATGAAAATTCCTCAACCGACTACAATTCATTGTTTAGTTATAATACCCTCATTTAATAAAGATGGATATAACAGTATAGAAGGTCGTGGTGCCCTTGGAAGCATGCTTGCAATCTAGGAAAGGAATATGCTATATATCTCAGGTTTAGCAGAGAAAGACTTATTTAGTTTAAAAATGAAAATACAACACTGTCAATAGTGTCAGGGCACTATTTACTTGAAATATTTTTTGAAGAAACAAAATTTAACATATAGTACGTGTTGAAAAAAAAATTAAAAAGAGAGAGAGACTTGAATCTTAATATGTTAATGACCAGGACATAATTCAATTATGGGACATGGCAACGTGTGGCCCCCAAAGAGGGATGACGGAGGATAGATGGTCTTTAACATTTTCATTCAATAGAATGGTTTACTCCAACCACCATGACCACTGACCACTTCAGTGATTTGAAGTGGTCATGGTGGTAGGAATCTGTGCTGTGTTTCTGCTGGAAACATACAGAGGAATCTTGTAATTGTGTGCTGGGGGCTTATTACACTCCCGGCACATGTGAAGACAGTTCTAGACTGCCCAATATCAATTCTGTGCATAAAATATGTGTGTGGTCAGCATGCTGGCAATGGACGTATAATGTTTCTCCCATGTGGTTTTTCTCGCCTCCCTGCCGCAAAAAAATAAAAAAATTAGCCCCCTCCCAGTCTTAATCCCCATTCCCTCTCTGCCTCCCCTCACCGCTCAGATTGCGCACATGTGAAGCCTGTAATAGGACCACATCAGGCTCTGGCTGACATCGAGAAAAGGTGTGGAAGCCTTTGCCTGGCGCTGGATTCCAGGTAAGTAAAAACATTTTTTTTTGTAGGTTTACTGCACAGCGTGTGTGGGATGGGGGGGCAGGTCTAGTTAATAGTGCCCAACAGGTAATTTCACAATGAAAAACCCTCATACAAATGGTTGGACAAGTAACCCTTTTAAAACGGCAAAGTATTTGTACAGATAATTATTTTTCATTATGATGTCAGAAGCAGAGGGGTTGGGCTTTTAAAGCGCCAGAGAATCCCCCAGTTGTTTTTTGTTTTTTTTCAAACTGCGTGAAAACGTTATGTCAAACACTGGAAGAACTGGACTCTTCATTTATGGTAACCCCAGTTTGCCTCCCGCAATGCTCTATAGCTAGCGCTACAGGCAATTCCACAGTCTGCCTTTATAAGAATTCCTGCTCTGTTTGCACAAAGCCTTCAAATATGTGTTAATCAGCCAGAGGCAGACAAACCATGTAAATTTATTATTAAAGACGTTTATTAGCATAAATAGAAAGAAATATAGCGAACATTCTTTATGTTTCATGCCCTGGAAACATTTGCGACACAATACATTGCCATTCTTCATAAACAGTGGGAATGGAATTAAAATGACATTTGTATTTATGTACGGTTTGTGTTGTTTATAAATGAATGAGAGGTTGGTGTAGTTAACTAATTCAGTAAGGTAGAGGATGTGATTGCCTGGGGTTGAATAAGTACAGAGAGCTCAGAAAGAGGGGGCTATAAAAAATATCTTCTTCATTGTACGCAGCAGTGATATAGGTTACCGCAGGTAGAAAGGAGGGGGGAGGAGTGGTGTGACTCAGGTTGCAACGTTATATTATTATTATTATTTTATTATTTATATAGCGCCATCACATTCCGTAGCGCTGTACAATGGGATTATGTTATATAATGTAATTAGGTGTTGCTGTTACAGTGGTAGATAAACAGTAGCAGAAAAGATAAATAATTTAAACCGTTACTATTAAAACTGAATTTCATCTACCACCATTGCTATTCCCTGCTATAGTAAGATTATATATATGAAGGAGGCAAGGGTAAGGTAAGGGTTACGGGGAAAGTTTTGGGTTATAGGTTCTTAGAATTAGGGTTGTTTAACTTTAGGGTTAGAATAGTTTAGAATTAAAGGAACACTCCAATCACCATAACTACTACAGCACCCCTAGCAGACTACAGGTGAGAAGTTAAACCATTCTTTTATAGGTTGACTCCTTACAATGGGTGGAGGGCATCAATGCAATGCTGGCACCATAACAACTACAGCCAGCTTTGTATATGGCGCTTGAACTGTTCCCTTAAGGGAACATAGTGTTAGAGGATCAAGTGTTTAAGATACTATGGACAGTAAGTCCTATGATCCTCAGGCTGAAAACAGTGTGTGGACTGAGAGGGAGCCATGACAGCTCTTGTGCATGATTGCCTTTTATTTATTAGTACTTCCCCCCTTTAATGTGCACGGACGTCCAATAGACTTTTATTTATTATCTCATTGACAAACGAGCATTTAATTTTGAAAGATCTACACTGCACCCAATGAAAATACCAGTGAAGAGCACTCCAAAATAAGGGAATAGGCACCTTCCTCTGAAATAAGATCATAAATCACATTAATTCAACTATAATGAATATGCAACAATGAATAATATAAAAATATGGTATTTCCTACTATTCAGTTTTAAAAATTGAACATCCAGTCTATTTTAAAACAGCGCAATGAGGATTTTATTATTCCTTAGACAATTGGATAATTGTAGACAAGACAAGTCAAATGTCTTTGCGTAGCGTCAAAGTGTATAAAGAGCAATCTTGGAGTAAAATTTGAGCTATCGACACATTCATTCCATTGAATTCCATGGCGATCGCTCCACTTTTGGACAGCTTTTTCACAGTCGCTCTTCGTGCCGATTTCACATTACATTTAAACAGCAATTCTAAGGCATAGTGTTAAAGTGGAGCAGTTACCATGTAAACCATATTGGATGTCCCTGTGATTGGCGATTGGCCTATATAAAACATTTTGCGCCACAACTACTCTTTGTAAATAAAACACGTGCTTCAATTCTTTCAGTCTACTAAGGTCAGCTGACGAAAAGTACACTTGGGTATTAGTTGAAAGTTCAGGTCATTAGTCTGCTGGGTCCGCTGCAGTATATTTGTTAATAAATGTATTAAAAAATTATATACATTTTTATATTTGACTATGATGTAACCTTGTGTAGTTTTTGTACTGCTATGCCATCACCATTAGCTAGTCAATTGTGATTTTTTTTCTCGTTCCACTGAAGAATGCTTGAATTTCTCTTCCCTTACCATAGAGCTTTGCTCTGCAGCTGACTGCCTCTTGCAATGCATCTCTGCATGTAATGAGCTGGATTACTCAATACAGATATATATTGACGCCAAGCAAGAGACATGGTTCTGTGGCACTCCTAAACCCCCTACTGTATATTTCGAAGCTGATGCTCACTGACCCTCTAAAACTGACCCTACTCCATATCCTGATTAAACTCTCTCCTTTCCTTTTTTCCTTTTGACTTCTTTGATAAATGACCCCCCTCGCAGGCATTGGATAAACGTCTTTATCTAAAAGCACTCAGATCGCACAGGGAACATTTCTCCCTGCTGTTCCCTGGAAGGCTTAATGATTCTATAAATTAATTACTCTGCCAGCTCTCTCCTCTCCCGCTAATTTCTTTAGTAGACGTTACTTCTCTCCCACCAAACAAATGAATATCTTTTGTATTCTCATGGCCAGACTTCCTGGCCCTTCCTATTACTCACCTGTAGGGTTAAGCTTGCCAGGTGGGCATTAGAGCATAGAGAAATGTCTTCTCATTAGCAGGCGTGAGCGACAGCCTCGTCTAGCTATATGCCAATGCTGCCCAGTGCTATGTCATTGATTTAACTCTCGTGTCAGAAATGTTTACAACCTACGATCTCAAGCACTTACTGAGAAAATAAAACATTAGATAAACTGTCAGAAGAGACCTGCTCATCCCACCAAATCTGCCCTTCTTTGCACCATCCATCCTACAAGAACTTTTATTTAAGAGTTTTATTTACTGCACAGCCATTCATTTACAATGAAGAATTAGCGTAGAACTTTTTAGTCCAAGGATTTCTGCAGTCTTTATAGATGTTAAGCCTTTATCACCCGGGCTGGGGTCGAGTTTAAAAAAAAAAGGAATGCTTTCTTGATTGTCGGAAAATATTTTGTGTGATTTCTTACCAGTTTATTTCCGATTCGTTTTTCGCTTGCTGGTTCGTGTCGGTGGCATGTTTTCAGAGGCAGTAATAGAACACTGGCACACGTTTTTGAGATTGCCCTGTGTCGTATATGAAGCGACATAATTGGGATAGCAGTTCCTGCTTCAGTCATTGACTTCAATACCAAACCATTTAAGCTGTGTTAAACCAAAGAGGAAATCTGTCCCTAACAGCTTACAATCTAAATCTAGAAGATATGTATGTTCCTTGAATTCTGCCTTTCGACCATTCCTTATTTCAGTAATATTGATCATCTATTTTTTGTTCTCTCCTCCCTGTCAGTTTAATGTCCTGTCTTCCTTCCCAATCCATTTGATTTCCATCTCTCTTCCTTCTTTCCCCCTTACTATTTCAGTTCTTCCTCTCCTCTCTGTTCATTCCATTTCTTTTCCTCCTCCCTGCCCTTCTCAGTAATTTACCTCCTCCTTATCAATTTAATTTCTTTATCTTCTTCCTGTCCATTCAATTTCCTTCTCTCCTTTCTGTATTTTTCAGTTGCTTCTCCCAAACCATTTAATTTCCTTCACTTCCCCTATCCATTTAATTTCCTACTCCCCTCCCTATCCATTTAATTTCCTACTCCCCTCCCTATCTATTTAATTTCTTTCCCTCGTCCATTCCATTTCTTTTCTCTCCTTCCTGTATTTTTTATTTCATTCTCTAGTTCCCATCTATTTCATTTCCTTCTCTCCTCCCCTCCCTAACCATTTAATTTCCTTCCCTTCCCCTGTCCATTTAATTTCCTCCTCTCCTCCTTATCCATTTAATTTCCTTCACTTCCCCTGTCCATTTCATTTCCTCCTCCCCTCCCTATCTATTTACTTTCCTTCTCTTCCATTGTCCGTTTCATTTCCTCCTTGCCTCCCTATCCATTTTATTCCCTTCACTTCCCCTGTCCGTTTCATTTCCTCCTCCCCTCCCTATCCATTTATTTCCATCCCTTTCCCTGTCCATTGTAGCGGTACTTACCTTACCCGGGGGCCGGCCGAGGTCCTCTCTTCCCGCCGCACGCGGCTCTCGAATGAAGGCGGGCATGGACCGCGAGATGCGGTCACGTGTCCCGCCTAGCTCTAAGAGTGTGCCGCGCGTCTCGGGCATGCTCTTAAAGGGGCAGTGGGAGCCAAAAAATGAAATGTGCTCCCATTGGCCCCTGTCATCCCACATTCCCCAGACACTCGCATTTTGGGGGCGTGGATATGACAGGGGCTAATCAAAGTAATGTTTAGGGTATTTATACTTACCTCTCCCTTAACCGGTTTCTGTTTCAGTTCCCTTTAGCGCTTGTTGTGTTCAGTTGTGATTTTCGTGCTTGATCTTGGCTTTGTATCTGACTCCGTTTGAAGTCCGTTTCATTTCCTCCTCCCTATCCATTTCATTTCCTTCGCTTCCCTGCCCGTTTCATTTCCATCTCCACTCCATATCCATTTAATTTCCTTCACTTCCCCGTCCATTTAATTTTCTTCACTTCCCCTGTCCGTTTCATTTCCTTCACTTCTCCCTATCCATTTCACCCCCATCCATTTCATTTCTTTCTCCCCTCCTAATCAATTTAATTTTATCTTCTTCTCCCCATCCCTGTCATTTGTGTTTCTTTTCCCTGTCCATTTTATTTACGTCTCATTTTCCTGTCCATTTTGTTCATCCTCCCGGCACATTTAATTTCTTTCCCTCCTCCCTTTCCCTATTATTTTCATGTGCTTTACTCTCATCTAATTTATGCCATTTTTATTATTCTAGGACCCCTTTGCAATTCCAGTCCCTCGTCTGCTTTTTTTTTTTTAATTCCCCACTTTTCCCCTTATTCTGTCAATGTCCCCCGTTCTCCCCGTGTCAGTGGTTGGAATCCACACCGATGCTGGCGACCATGAAGGCTTCTTAAAGTGTAAATTTTCTGTGAATGTTTTATCCATCACATCAAATTAAATGTCATGCTTTTTCCTGTTTTTTTTTTGTCTCCCAGTAAGCCTACGCACAATCGCCTTCTTAAGCTTACTGTAACATAACTAATTAGTTTTACAGGTCAGGGAAGAGCAAAGAGTTTTCAGATTCGTCATGAAACAACCTACAGATTAAATTTTTTAACAAATACTGCGCAGTAAATTTTTAGTTAATGCTTTCTTTAACCCCTTAAGGACACATGACATGTGTGACATGTCATGATTCCCTTTTATTCCAGAAGTTTGGTCCTTAAGGGGTTAAAGAGCGATAATTGTGATTTATGAAGTTAGTGGAAGAGAGGAATGGAATGGTAGGAAGCTAAGGAGAACATACTAGACAGTTAAAAGTGAGGGGTCTTAAATGTATTCCCGTCCTCCCATTTAATGTCATGAGACTATGCTGTGTGTTTCTTGCTGGTGCTGTTTGTGTTTGTCTTCTGTTTGTTTCCTGGTCAGGGCTGGAGTTTTATATGAACTGGAATACTTGTTCGTTCTGAACTTGCAGAGTTAGCATTTATATGTCAGAATACAGATTGTTTGGGACACTTGTTTATGGGAAATGTCTATCTACGGGCATACACCTGTCATGTCACCTGCGCCCTTTGAATGCTGTCGAGCATCAATATGGTATCAATTTGACTATTTCAATAGGCACTTATATATATATATATATATATATATATATATATATATATATATATATATATATATATATATATATATATATACCTCTGGGGAGTTTTCATGTGATGTCCTGATGAAAGTTCCCTAGAGGGAATGAAACGTTGACTTGCAGAAAATTCATCAAATACAGAACCTACCTGAATGAAAACCTTGTGCTGGTATTTTTGTAGATATTTATGAATTTGTTTGGGCTTGTTTATATACAATGAACAAAATTATAAACACAACACTTTTGTTTCTGCCCCTATTGTTCATGAGCTAAACTCAAAGATCTAACACTTTTTCTATGTACACAAAAGGCCTATTCCTCTCAAATATTGTTCACAAATCTGTCTAAATCTGTGTTAGTGAGCACTTCTCCTTTGTCGAGATAATCCATCCACCTCACAGGTGTGGCATATCAAGATGCTGATTAGAAAGCATGATTATTGCACAGATGTGCCTTAGACTGGCCACAATAAAAGGCCACTCTAAAAAGTGACCACCATTTGCCTCACGCAGTGCAACACATCTCCTTTGCATAGAGTTGATCAAGTTGTTGATTGTGGCCTGTGGAATGTTGGTCCACTCCTCTTCAATGGCTGTACAAAGTTGCTGGATATTGGCAGGACCTGGAACACGCTGTCGTATACACCGATCCAGAGTATCCCAAACATGCTTGATGGGTGACATGTCCGGTGCCTATGCTGGCCATGCAAGAACTGGGATGTTTTCAGCTTCCAGGAATTGTGTACAGATCCTTGCAACATGCGGCAGTGCATTATCATGTTGCAACATGAGGTGATGGTCGTGGTGGAATGGCCCAACAATGGGCCTCAGGATCTCGTTATGGTATCTCTGTGCATTCAAAATGCCATCAATAAAATGCACCTGTGTTCGTTGTCCATAACATAAGCCTGCCCATATCATAACCCCACCGCCACCATGGGCCACTCGATCCACAACGTTGACATCAGCAAACCGCTCACCCACACAACGCCATACATGCTATCTGTCCTGTACAGTGAAAACCGTGATTCATTCGTGAAGAGAACACCTCTCCAAACTGCCAGACGCCATCGAATGTGAACATTTGCCCAGTCAAGTCGGTCACGACAAGAAAATGCAGTCAGGCCGAGATCCCGATGAGGATGACGAGCATGCAGATGAGCTTCCCTGAGACGGTTTCTGACAGTTTGTGCAGAAATTCTTTGGTTATGTGAACCGATTGTTGCAGCAGCTCTCCGGGTGACTGGTCTCAGATGATCTTGGAGGTGACAATGCGGTTGTGAGGCCAGTTGGATGTACTGCTAAATTCTCTGAAACGCCTTTGGAGACAGCTTATGGTAGAGAAATGAACATTCAATTCACAAGTAACGGCTCTGGTGGACATTTATGCAGTCAGCATGCCAATTGCATGCTCCGTCAAAACTTGCAACATCTGTGGCATTGTGCTGTGTGATAAAACTGCAAATTTTAGAGTGGCCTTTATTGTGGCCAGCCTAAGGCACACCTGTGCAATAATCATGCTTTCTAATCAGCATCTTGATTTGCCACACCTGTGAGGTGGATGAATTATCTCGGCAAAGGAGAAGTGCTCACTAACACAGATTTAGACAGATTTGTGGGCAATATTTGAGAGAAAAAGGCCTTTTGTTTACATAGAAAAAGTGTTAGATCTTTGAGTTTAGCTCATGAAAAATGGGGGCAAAAACAAAAGTGTTGTGTTTATAATTTTGTTCATTGTATATAAACAAGCCCAAACTTTTGTACTCCAATAGTGAAAAAAACAACAAAAAAAACCTAATGCCCAGTCACAAATTCATAAATATCTACAAA